>JAVSBV010000087.1:1502980-1526251 GCA_033117975.1 Parotocinclus spilosoma | reverse complement strand
GCGGAAGGCTCCGTCCTCATTAAAGCGTATTTATTATGAATTTCTTGATGTTCTTTGATTTATTTTCTTCATTTATTCTGTAGAAAAAAACTGTTGTATAAAAGCAATAGAACACTCGAGGTGGTGTGTTATCGCGAATAACATCACGGCTGTGATTTAATCTACGACCAAATCACAGCCGTGATGTTATTCGTGATAACACACTCCCTCTCGTGTTCTATTGCTTAATTGAAAGGTTACCAGTCATCATATAGAGCTCTTTATCCAAATGAAAAGTAAACTGTCCAATATAAATTGCCAATATCGCTTGTGCATCCCCATATAACTTAAAACTATGCACTAAACGACCATAGAGAAAAAAAAGATCCATAGATCCGTTTGCTAATTTCTCTCACGGGACCAGGCAACCCTGGCTGGTTAAACGCAGCACCCGCGAATCAGCTGCCAAAGCACTTTTGGGGGGATTCTACAATACAGTATAGGATTGATGAATTTCACAATTTAATTATTAACCATATTTCTGTTTTTACATAACATATTTCTATATTTCTACATAATATGTTTCTGTGAGATTATTGGATGTACAAAGTAAGTAGAAATCTGACTCTATTGATTATTGAGTCCTGTAAACCCGGATGAAAAATCTTTTTTTTGCAGTTATCTGATTATAGAGTGTATGAAAACACACTTGGACAGCAAGAAGGTCATGGGTTCAAACCCAGGATGGAGAGGCCTGGGTCCTTTCTGTGTGGAGGCTGTATGTCCTCCTTGTGTCTGCATGGGTTTACTCCAGGTACTCCGGTTTCCACAGACCAAAAGCCTGTTAGGTTAATTGGGGTCTCTAAACTGTGTGTGTGCCCTATGATGGACTGGCGCCCTGTCTAGGGTAGTTCCTGCCCTTGCACCCAGGGTGGGCGCAGGCTGGCCCGCAACCCCATGTGGATTAAGCGGAAAATAATGAATGAACAGAAACACACTCAGTAAGTGTATTATCATGCAATAGACACCCAATGACACGCATGGTTGTGCCTGTGGGTCTGGGTCTATTTTCCTCTGTTTTACCAAGATTAACGAATAACATAGATGTTTTGGTACACACTTCATTGCCACATATAAAGGCCACTCTAGAGTATAAAGTGCTTACCTGGTGGCACTTTATGGTGCACTGTTTACCAGAGAAACGATGGAAGCAGGATTCACAGTGGGAAGTCAACAAACCAATGAAAAAGAGTGTGAGTCACTGGGCAGGTATGGCTGAAAATCCTAGGCACAGGCATGGAAATGGATGTCAATTGACAAGCATCACTGCCTAAATGTCACTGGGTAGCAGGTGGACCTAATATTTAGGCTCATCTGTGTATTCAGGATTTTTCCGGTAACAAACTTAAGCAGGCCTGTTATGATTTGTGAACACCTAATGTGATTAATTGAAACCAAAACATCACTGAACCCTCAAGGGTTCAATTACTTTACATAGTTCCTCTCATAAGCATCCAAAATGGATCGGTTGAAGAATCCCTGGGCGTCTGATTAGTAGTCCCATGAAGCACAACTCACAGGAACCTGGAGAGATGTTTAAATCAAGCTAAATACAAAAACACACATTGTAGATCCCATGAGATGTGGATCTCAGAGGCTCAGTGTATTTGTGTATTTATAGCAGGAAAAAGTATGTCAACCTCGTCATCATCATCTGTAGAAGTTAGATGTTGTAGTTAATGAGATAAGACTGAAAGAGGTGGCTGTAAATACACCAAAAGCACAATTATGTTTACGTTCGGAGCATTTATCAGACACTCTTATCCAGAACTAATACAGTCTTATAAGGTGCAATCCAAGCAATTCTAGGTTAATGACCTTGCTCAGTGGACAAAGTGTGCCAGGACTAGGACCCTGGGAAATCTAAGGGGTTCATGAGGGGTTCAAGGACCTCTTCTAAAAACAATAGGACAGTCCATGACAGGGCCATCCAGATGCATTAAAATGTTAAACCTTATACATTCTGGTTCTTTCCCTTTAGCTATGCTGCTATAGTTAGTGCTGCCGGAGTTTCAGGTTGCACATGGTATCAGTGATAGTGATCATTAATAGACTCTGCGCTCCTAACCAATAACCAGTAACTACATTTTCTCTTTTCTCTCTGAGCTGATGTCACGGTACCAGTTCCAGCACCACACATTTAGATGTACCTCCACCTTAGCATCACTCTACTGGTCTTAATTAACAGAAACCAGTCCCATCAGAGTGCAGTAACTCCCTCCATCATTCAGTTATAAGGAGATGATGTGTCTCCAATAACTTACCACTGAGGACTCATTATCTTAAATCTATTTAGATAATTAATTTAAATGTTGTAAAGCTGCTTTGAGACAATGAGACAATTGTAAAAAGCCCTATAGAAATAAATTTGACTTGATTTGACTTTTTTTTACACTTTTTTTTTTATTTGACATTTTTTACACGTCCATTACCTGTATGGCATATTAACATTAAGCCTTGAAGATTTTGAGTTTTACAACCCCATATCAGACAAAGTTGGGACGGCATGGACAGAAACAGATAAACAAATGCAATTTTTTTTTTACATTTACGTTGAATTTTATTTTACTACAGACAGTATGAACCTGAGTTTTTTTTGTCAGCTTCATTTCATTTGTTTAATAATACAATACCACTGTACATTTAAATAACATTACTCCCTCAGGAGCCGGTGGCTCATATAGCAAGGTTGGACTTTAAAGTAGACTTTGTTCATTAAAGTAGAATTATTATAAAGATTGAGATAAAGATCAAATAACTTCATGAGAAATGATTTAGAAGTCCAGCAAATACAATACAAATACAAAAAGCTAAATGTAGCTTCCTGGGTCTTATCTGGAGAAACAGATATGCCTGAACACAAAACCCACAAACACAGAGGTCACCCGTGCCATGGCTTTAAGGTGCTACTATATGTCTAAAGTGTCAACTTGCTTAACACATTCAACATAAACTTTTCTGGATTCTCCATAATCAAACTATGGCAGTAAAAAGATTTGTACTGATACCTAGAGTGGGGAAATAACTGTTTGATATACTGCAAAAATTTTCCCACTTACAAAGAATGGTGGGGTCTGCAATTTTTATTGTAGGTACGCTTCAACTGTGAGAGACTGAATCTGAAAAAGAAAATGCATTTTTTTGCATGAATAAGTATCTGATCATCTACCAATTAACAAGAATTCTGGCTCTCAGAGACCTGTTAGTATTTATTTTAGAAGCCCCGCCTATTCTGGACTCATTACCTTTATTAATTACACCTGTTTGAACTTGTTAGCTGTATAAAAAACAGATGTCCACACACTCAATCAATCAATCCAATCTCTCCACCATGTCAAAGACCAAAGAGCTGTCTAAGGGCACCAAGGATAAAATTGTAGACCTGCACAAGGCCCTGGTCATTGACCTAAAGAGAGCTGGGACCACAGTCTCAAAGATGACATACTACGCTGTCATGGATTAAAATCCTGCAGGGCACACAAGGTCCCCCTGCTCGCCCCAGCAAATGTCCAGCCCAGTTCACCAGTGACCATCTGGATGATCCGGTATGGATTGGGAAAAGGTCATTTGGTCAGATGAGACCAAAATAGAGCTTTTTGGTATGAACTCCACTGGAAGGCTGTGTTGCACTCGATTAAGATCTGGTGACAGTGGCTTTCATTTACAGTACAGTGAACTATTTGCAATGTTCGAGAATCCAGTTTGAGATCATTTAAACTTTGTAACATGGTGCGTTATCCTGTTGGAAGTAGCTATCAGAAAATGGTACACTGTGCTTATGAAGGTATGCACATGGTCCAAAACAATACTCAGGTATGCTGTGGTGTTTAAACGATGCTCAGCTGGTATTATTGACCTAAAAGAATGCACAGCATTACAGCACCAGCAGCCTGAACTGTTGATACAATGCAGGATCCAGGCTTTCATGTTGTTTAGACCAAATTCTGACCCGACCATCCAAATATTGCAGCAGAATGTTAGACTAATCAGAGTAGAAAACTTTTTTCCAATTTTCTGTTATTCAGTATTGGTGAGCCTGTATGAATAGTAGCCTTCAAGGTTCATCTGCATCAAGTGTTAGGGTTCCTACCTTCGCTCCAGAGCGTTCGGCCGTCTTTCTGGTCACCATTACAGAGCTATCGGTGAGGTGGTTTATATCCAGTATCCTAATTACGACCTGATTCCTAACAGCTGCTACTCGTGCTATTTAGATGTGGGTTTCAGCGCAGTTCAGGGCCAAGTCATTGTCATCGTCGTTCAATCTCCATTCGGTACGCGCGCCCAACCACCTTTAGGGATAGGGGTAACATCCGGGGGCTTTTCAGTGCCGATGGACGCGTACGGGGGGAACCCCCGAGATATTTATTATGTTAGGGGCACTTTGAGGGTCTCCCGTCCCGTACTCGTGTGCGCTCCTCGCACGCCTGAGCTCACACTCCTCCGTAGTCGGTACTTAACTAGCCTCACTCCAGCCGGCTGCTCGTCCTGAATGGGACGCGCTCCAGCTCGAGTGGCCACACGGCTGCGCATTTGAGGTATACGCGCCCCGGTATGGCATTCCCTCACCTTCGCCATCTGGTTTTTGGACAACCTACATGCCTTGTCACTTGGGAGACGTCTCAAGTCGTTCTCTCTCTGCACGCTTGCCCTGGTGGCGCTTCAGTGTCCTCTCGCGATTGGATCCTTTCGTTCTTTTTGTGATTAGGAGCCTTACGCTCCGCTCTTCATCCCTTTTAAGTTGTTCTTTATTATTTCCCCATTATTATTATACGTCGTGGGATACGTCTATCCTGCATACTTGGGTCCTACTAAAAACCACCACATCTCGTAACATCAAGGTTCAGTGTGTTGTGCATTCAAAGGTGATCTTCTGCACACATATACCTGCTCGGAATTACTTACAGTCAATTATAACTCGTTATATAATTATTTTATTTCTTACATATATGAACCAGAAGCCACAATATACACATATGAATGAAAGGAAAAATAAACCTTTAATCCTACAGTCCCTCCTAATCTATTCATATGATTCTTTAATGCATTTGATGGTGTTCAAGTGAATACAGGAACATTTATGTAGAAACTTAAAATCTCTCCGATTTACAGAAACAGAGCTCACAAATATCATCTCCAGATTTAGCACTTTCATTGCTTTCGTCTCGATGGTTTTGTATACTTGAGTGTTGTGGAGCAGACTAAACTAAGATCCTTCTTCTCATCTACTTAGCGAACAGAGAGTCTGTAAGTGTGCTGAACGTCCAATGAAGCTGTAAGTGATATTTACTACTGCAATCCAAGACAAATCTTACAATGCCGGGAGTACAAAGCAGTACGTAGCTGTGCACAGTCCACAGACGGAGTCCTCTTAGTCTCCTGCAAAACTGCAGCTGGTACAAAACTCCAAAAGAACTCTTTGCACAGATTCAAGTCACATGTAAAGATGACGGGTCCAGCTGATTCAGTCAACCTGAAACGCACAATGTGCATATACATAATTCAAATCATTAAGATTAAAGCACATTTTATTACACAAAAACATCACAAAATTCATGTCATGATCCATCTGATGCACAAAGTTGACATTAAAGATTTTTACCTTTTTAAAATATCTCAACCCAACTCATGTGCTGTATCAATTTATTAATAGTATCAAAAGTATAGTGTGCATGTTTTAAGGAAACTCAGAAAACTGTCATGAAAAATCTACATTTACATTTATGTCATTTAGCAGACGGCCTTATCCAGAGCATCTTACAATTAATACAGTCTTACAATCCAAGCAATTGAGGGTTAAGGGCCTTGCTCAGGGACCCAACTGTGGCAGAGGTGGGATTTGAACCCGAGATCTTCTGGTCCATAATCCAGTACCTAAACCACTAGGCTTCCACAGTCCCACATTACATATGTACTACGATTAAGCCTAGAGGTGTGGGGCTTACATGGGGCCACATGGAGTGAGGGGCCTTTCCAGGGGCCTTTCCCATACTGGG
Organism: Parotocinclus spilosoma; assembly: GCA_033117975.1. Lineage (NCBI taxonomy): Eukaryota > Metazoa > Chordata > Actinopteri > Siluriformes > Loricariidae > Parotocinclus > Parotocinclus spilosoma. The sequence continues at coordinate 1,520,219 of JAVSBV010000087.1, read as the reverse complement.
GAGCTGCTTCATTGTGAACAATCAATAAATGCTTTGAGTACAGTACCCTTAAGAAGTAGCTTGAAAACAACTTTTATATTTAGTCCTGGCAAAGTATAAATTTGAACCCTCTAGAGAATGATCGGTCTAACGTTAAACCCAAACTACTTGGGAGAACAATTGAATGCAACAACACTGACACTTCTTTTTGTGCAAAGCTGTCTGCAAGCGTAATTTATGGAAATCAAAGACAAAGCCCATACTAGTTTAATATATTTGTTTAATTCTTGCTTATTTCCTGACCAATTAGTCATTGCTGGAAGTATTAAAAGCTCATTATTTCACAGTTATGATTTTTGCCCATTTTTGACTAGGAGTGTAGACTGACCTGCCTTGTTTACTGTTGAAAGAGACTAGCAGCTAATTTTGTTATCACATTGCTATCTGTGCTGTTGTAGCATGCAAATGTATTACCAGCAATATGTTATCTAACTCGCTTTTTCAGCAAAGTATTGCAGCATTGTTGATACAACATAACCTGGTTTCAATCTATGACTTTATGTCCTGTTCCTGTGTAAACCTTAGCATGTTCTCCCAGTATACACAACTAACTTAACAAGTTTCAAACCACACACACGTCTGCTAACCATCTACAGTCTACTGAGTTCTTAATAACTTTGCAAAGTCTTACTGCTCACCCTGTATGCTTAGCTCAGGACATTATCTTATGCAATCTTCCTTGTAAAGACCTTTATGGATGTTGCTTTCAATTATAATTTTCTGATTATTCTTAAATTAATAATTATAGACTATAAATAATCGTTTGGAACTAAAAATCAGTGAGACAAAAATACATTATTTGTAACCAAGACTGATTTAAAGAATTACACACATAGAATAATATGCAAAACTGGGAAAATGTAATATACTATCTGGTAATTTCTTTCTAAGTAACCTGCTATATAGTGATTGAGTAACTTTGTTGTTTAGGATTTTAGCCTTTATGTTGCAGGAATAATTCTAAAGAGATAAATTAGAAAGCTGAACGTTTGTAGAAGGAATTGTTCAAATCAAATGAAATTTGATATGTATTAGCATCATGATGATGATATGTAAGATATTACAGTTTTAGAGCGTTTATATGAGAAAACTATACAACTGAAAGGAGAAGCTACTGTAGTTACCCTGTTAGGTTGCCTTTAGCCTGGAAACAAGATGAGATTTGGTTGAGCATGGGATGAAAACAGGTTCTGTATGTGATAAATCTGCCACAGATATTGTAGCTGGATCTGTAGACTCTCATCAGTCAGACCAGAACTTAGGGCAGTGTGGATTGAAATGCCCACCTTGAGGCCGCCAGATCCCAAATTCTTTTTGCAATATAAAAGTATATGCCTGAGAAATAACTGTTTTGCAGAAATCTGGCATTTCTATCTGTCTATTTTTGTTGTCAGTGAGTATACGCATAGGTATATGACTTTCTGTTTTAAGGCGATGGCTTTCATGACATCGCAAGGTCATTCATTTTTATCCTCACTGATTACACAGAAGTTTGATGAATTGACCGGGTCTCAGGCTCTAAATGGTTTTTCAAGAAATGGCGTGACAGTTCTGACAGTGTGTTGAACAACTGCATTTTGTCATTATAAGGTCATTAACTACAGCTTCAGTACAGGACGATACAATATCCACAGGAGTAGGCATGATTTTATTTTCCGTCCTCCCTAAAGCACAAATAATTCACTGACAGTGAAACCACTCCAGATTAAACATTTGCCATTTAAAGACTGTTATTTCTATTCTATACTTGAACGCAGTCATTTAGCAAATTTATCAAGGTAATTACAGGTAAATCATAGTAGATCATGTAACCTCATGCCTAGCAAACGTAGATGTTGAAGAACATCACTCTGTAACTCACAAATAATGAACTTGCCTTGGGTGACAAGTCCAAAACAGTGGGCATACGAGCACATGCTTCATCCTTATCACACATGCTTGTGCATGTCTTAACATTATTTTGTTTACTGTCTTTGTAGTTGCCCAGCTACTTTCTTATGAGATGCACTTTTCATTTTCATGGGTTTATCCATCCACAGAGCCTTGGCTATAGCTCTATGATTTGCATACTATCTCTCTCTCTCTCTCTCTCTCTCACACACACACTCACACACACACACACACACACACACACAAACAAACAAACAAACAAACACACATACGTACACACACGTACACACGTACACACACGCACACACACACACACACACGTACACACGCACACACACACACACACATAAACACACACACTCACACTCGCATGCGTGCACGCACACAAAAGCCACTTGCTTAAACACTTTGTCAGCAGCGCTGCCTTCGGTTCCCTGGAAGCCATTGCTGCAAGCCTTTTTTGTATTAACCTAGATAAAGAGAAGGCTGAATTCTCTGCCAGTGGAAAAATATTATGTTTTATTGGCCCAATCTCAAGAAAAATAGGGCAAAAGTCATCATCTTAAACAGGGTGACCATAAGTCCTCTTTTTCATCGCCATATCCACTTTTTGGGACTTAAAATTGCCACGTCACAAAAGTCATCTGACAAACAGGACGTTCACAGCAAGGTCAATTAAGTTCTTTCAGCTTAGATCATCAAGACCTTTTCTAACAGCATGGTATAGAGACTAGTATATTCTCTCTTCTATTTGGCATAAAAAAAAAGCACTGGTCGATTTGGTCCAGGTCGACACTTCCACGACGTGACACTGTCAATGTCAAAACGTGACTTATTTATTGCAAAATGTTTGTTCTGATACCGATAGGGAAATGTGAAGCACAACCTGTATCCTACAATGAATAGTGGCTAATATACTGCTCACAAAAATTAGGGGTAATACATTTTAAATATTTTTTGTGAACAGTATATTAGCTTGGATTTGCACCCCTGTTACCAGCAACCCTATTATCAACCTCTGAGTAAAAAGCTTTGCACATTAGTAACAAGGCTAAGCATTATTCAGATTTCAGGCAGGATATATAGACATGGATTAGTTGACGACCACATTATGTTTTGCGTCACAGGAAGTTGACCAAAATGTACATTGACTAAACCATAGTCACAATCTTTTTAGGCAACTGCATGGGAATGGGCCAGAGTTGTTTCCATAGCGTAAAACAATCCATTCCACAGGTGAGTGTCATGATTGGGTATAAAGGGAACACCCCCAAAAGGCTCAGTCGTTCACAAGCAAGGATGGTGGGAGGTTCACCACATTGTGCACAACTGCATGAGCAAAATGTCCAACAGTTTAAAAACAAACGTTACTCTTCATGTAATTTAAGGATTTCATCATCTACAGCCCATGATATCATCAAAAGATTTAGAAAATCTGGAAAAATCTCTGCAAGTAAGCGGCAAGTCCGAAAACTAACATTGAATGCCACTGACATTCCATCTCTCAGACGGCACTGCATTAAAAACCAACACCATTCTGGAGCGACATATGCTGCCATCCAAGCAATGACTTTTTTCAGGAACGTCCCTGTTTATCTCAGCAAGCCACACATTTTGCACATGTCACTAAAGCATGACCTCGTAGTAAAAGAGTGCAGGTACTAGAATGCCATTCTAGTGTGTCTCCCATTGACACATAACAGAGACCCCTATTATTGAGCAACTGAAGTTGTACATCAAGCAGAAATGGAAACTAATTGGTGGCTGGGTGGGTGGGAATAATGGGTGGGACTGTGGTAGCCTAGCGGTTAAGGTCCAGGGTTCAAATCTCGTCTCTGCCAAGCTGCCACAGTTGGGTCCTTGAGCAAGACCCTTAACCCACGATTGCTTGGATTGTAATACAGTATCAGTTGTAAGTCGCTCTAGATAAGGGCGTCTGCTAAATTCTGGAAATGTAAATGTAAATGTAAATTCCACCTACAAAGCTTCGACAATTAGTGTCCTCAGTTCCCAAATGCTTATTGAGTCTTGTTAAAAGGAAAGGTGATGTAACACATTGGTAAACATGTCCCTGTCCCAACTTCTTTGGAACACTTTGCAGGCATCACATTTAAAATGAGTAAATATTTGCATATCCTTTTTCCCTGAATATAGGTTGAAAAGAATTTGTGAATCATCATATTCTGTTTTCAATTATATTTTACACAGCCTCAACTTCATTGGAATTGGGGTTGTTGTTGGGGCATCATAACCAGCTGTCAATCAGTAAGGTGGAAGTTAGGAATGTGGCTGATTCAAATGATAATAAATCAATGCCAGTAAGTCTTAACAATGTATTACATATTAGTTATTTAATCATTTGTTCATTTATGTTTTTTTTTTATATATATATTTTCTTAATCCTGTATAGGTTCATGGGAGAGAGCACAATGCAGGAACAACCCTAGACAGAGCCCCAATTCCTCACAGGGCAAAATCAATAACAATTTAGTGTAATTAATTAACCTAAATCATGTTTTTGGATTGTAGGAGGACACTGGAGCACCTGTAATAAATGCACACAGACACAGGAAGGCCATGCAGACCCCACACAGACCCCTCTTCAATGAAACTAGAACCCAGGACCTTCTCACTGTAAGGCATCAGTGCTGCCCATGAGCCACCATGTGGTCCATTTTTACAATATATGCATTGCAAGCATAAAATATGGAAATATGTTACAATATTGAAAGAAAATTGACATTCACATACAATTATTAGACGTAATTAGAGTTGTAAAAAGAGTTAAAGGTGTGGATATGTTTGAATTCTGCTAAATAATTCATTATAAATAACATGAGTAACTAATCTGCAGAATTCTAAGCAAAGCAGACTGAAAAGCTATTGCACCAATGAAGATGCTTGCAAAACAACAGGGAAACAATAATACATAGAAAAGAGAGAAGTGAATGAATTATGTAGAAACAGACTATTAGAAAAGAACGAAAAAACCTAAGTGAGAGAGAGATGCAAACTCAGTGAAAAGACTGAGGCCCAGAAAAGGTGTAAAGCCAGAATAATGGCAGCTTAAAATTCGTTGCTTACCCAAGCCTGTCCAAGTTAAATAGAAGCCAGGTTTTGAATGACAATTTACTACTGAGAAGTATATTTTAAAATCATGAAAAGTCATTATTATGTGCAAGTACAACCCCAAGTGGTATGGAAAATGCAAATAAATCAATAAAAATACAAAAAAATACTAATAAATGCATAACACTAATATATATATATATATATATATATATATATATATAAATAGTTGCTACGAGGACAGTTCAGTTCAGGAAAAAAGTGATTTCAAACAGGTCATGTCAACATGTGATTATAATCACAATTTGCATCCAGGAAAGGCTGAGTCTTTTATTAGCAAAGGTGAGCAGATGATCTCCAGTTTGTAAACAAATGTGTGAGCAAATTATTTACATTTACATTTACGGCATTTAGCAGACGCCTTTATCCAGTGCGACTTCCAACTCATACAGTCTTACAATTCAAGCAATAATGGGTTAAGGGCCTTGCTCAAGGGCCCAACTGTGGCATCTTGGCAGAGGTGGGATTTGAATCCTGGACTATCAGGTCTTGAGTCCAGTGCATTAACCACTAGGCTACTGCAGTCCCAAATTATTGAGATTAGTAATCATATAATATTTTTTTTTATCTCATCACTGGCCTTTAAGTACACCATCCCAAATTCTTTGCAATGTGTTGCAGCCCTGAATAGCAAGAATTTATTTTTCTTAACAAATGAAATGAAGTTGCCCCGTAAAAAAAACATTAAGTCTTTTAGATTCATAAAGTCTGCTATGATATAAAAGTCAAAGTAAATTTAAGAGACACCGTTTTTTTTAATTTGCTTTTTCCGCACCATCCCAAACACTTTCTTATTTGTATTAACAACTTGTTTGGATTCTTCAGACATCAAAAAGTCTTGACTGATTTATAGCAAAAATGGTGTTTGCTGAACTATTACAAGCCTGCATGCAACCTTCCAAATACATTGTCTGTAAAAAATAGATAATATTATTGTAACAAATAGTGTGGAAGAAACTTTAAATGAATCATATTTAATGATATACTATATAATAAAATAATAAATAGGCAGACGCTATTTACAGACAGTGTAAAAACCAATACGTTACTATTTGTACTAGGTGTACGCAGTAACTTTACATTATTTACACCATTTACCATTATACCTACAAAATAACTTGACAATTAATAATAATGATAATATTATGTGAAAACAGAATTACACGCAGTTAAGGCTAATGTGTAATGAAAACAGTGAAGGGGCAGACGACAGATATTACTCAAGAAGATACAAAATGTACGGAAGCAGTTGGGGAAAATAAAACAGCTTACAGCAAAATACAGAAAGTGACAAGCCACAGAAACTGAGAAATGACCACTTCTCTCAGAAAACCCGAGTCAACAGACTGCTCACAAGGTCCCCTTGTGCACCCATTAAGAGAACTCTTTTGTTCCACATGGCACAAATACAACAGATCAAAGAGGGTGAGAGCAAGACAAATAATACACTGTATAGACGAAAGTTTGTAGACACCTCTTCTAATGCTTTATGTCTGCTATTTCAGCAGCACCCACTTGTAATGCCCTATGTAAATCATGTGTTTCTGGACTCTCCATAGACAAACAGTGACAGCAGAATGGGTTGTAGTGAAACATTTACATTGGCAAATGTAAAGGTTTCTGCTTGCAACAAGTCAGTTCATCAACATACTCAACTCCATCAGATACCTTGAAAAAGTAGCGGAATGCCAAATGTGAGCCAAGGCTTATTGTCTAACATCAGAATTGGACCTCTCAGTCATGTTCCAAAATCTAGTGGAGAGGCATTTTAGAAGAACAAAAACTGCTGTTGCAGTAAAGGTGAGGGGCAAACTCCATGCTATCAGCAATGTTTTGGATGTAATTTTTGGGTGTCCACAGTCTTTTGTCTATATAGGCTACCCAGGACTTTCGCATGTAAATCGTAAAAGTATAATGGTTGCAGAAATTTGCAACAGAAACCTTTAGATTTTTAAAAAGACTCATTGATAATTAAACTACTGCAATTGTGACAGAACATGTACCCAGGATGACCACTGTCATTGTAAAGTCCAGGGCAGTAATTCCCAACCTTTTATTTCTTTGATAGCAATTCATTATCAGTAATTAAACGTGATTCATCAGCTCCGATGCATATAACTGTCTTAGTCGTAAAAATACCTTATGATGTAATTTATATACAGTTTTTTTCCAGTGAGTGTGATACTCTAATTTCATTTTAACGTGAAAATTGGATTTTGACAAAATCAGAGCACCTCAGAGCATTGTGGCATGGTGGGATTGGTGGGTACCATGGGTCTGGGGTCATGTATTTCTTTTTATGTGATAATGTAAGCAGGATTAAAATAGGATAAAGACAAATTACAAGACAAAGGAAGAAGATCATTTTATTCACCTTCATACAAAGTTACTGATTGAATATAATGACGCTTTACTTTCATATTTGTTGCAAGTATGTTGCTCTGCACTCTACAGACCAAGGCTTCCACATGCCATCTGTCAGTTTTTGAGGCTAGTTCCAAAGCTAGTTATGTTAGACATAAACATCCAATGGTCTCAATTGTGCACTTGTTCAATGTCGGTCCTTGTAGCCAGTATAAGCAAAGAGGAGATTTGTTTTTACTTCTACCACATTAAAGAAGGGCTTCACTGGAAGCACATGGAATTTTTGTAAGCTAGTCAAAGCAAAGGAGCTCCGTACGGTGTGAGTGGAACATTGAGAAGAACAGCAAAAGGGCTTGTCAGTCAAGGTAAAGACATCCCTGATGCTGTCATAAAGCATTGAGTTAGCAAAACCTCCACCAAGCTCTTTATTTGATGTTTTAAGTGGATGACCAGACTGCTGAAGAGTCCATAAAAAATACCAATGACCATTGAAGTACTGTTGCCTTTCTTATCAGCTCAAACCAGTCTGGTCATTCTCCTCTGATCTCTGGCAACAACAAAGCATTTTTGCCAAGATAACTACTGCTCAGTGCTCACCGGAAACGTCTCTTTTTTGGACCTTCCCAGTAGATCAGAAATTCTCAGCCCAATACCAACCCTATGGCCATATTCAAAGTCAATCAAATCACGTTTCTTCCCCTTTCTGGTCCAGCATGTAATCTTGACCCTGACTACATACCTAAATTCATTTAGGTTGTTCATTATCTTATTAAATAATAATGTATTTATTAATGAGCAGTTAAACAGGTTTCTTTAATTTAAGCAGGACCAAATGTGATGTTAACCGTTTGGCGGTTTGAAGATAATTATAGTTGTTTTCCTTTACCTTATATACGCTAATTATTTTTCTCACACGTTCCAGATGTATGTGATGTACGTCCTGTCAGTAAGAATAACATTGTGCTGTTTTGCAAGCATTGTTACAGCTATTTACTGAATTAAATTCATTATCTTGGTTATTAATTTAGCATATTTAAATCACACTGCATTGTTCAAACTTTGCAAGCAAATTTAATGGGCTCAACCCTGTTACTATAACGACACGACAGTTCACAAAGCTAGTATGATCTTCCCGGGTTTAGATCAAATTTGTGCGTTTGATTGGATAGCTACGCAACTTATCCCGCCTCTCCATATATGTCGAGGTAGTTATGATTGGATGTTTTTCTAACTTGTCCCTGCCTTTCACAAAGCTAATTCAGTTCTGATTGGACGTCACCTATGCCGAACATTTTCATTTCGTTTTTATTTGTTGACGAAAGTGTCAATTAATTTTGTCATAGTTTTAGTCGTTGTAAGTAGTTTTTGTTTAGTTATCGTTTCGTTTTCGTCAAGAAGAAAAGATTCGTTGACGATCTATTTTCGTCATAGTTTTCGTCAACGAATTTTTTCTTAATGACGAAAACTAAATGATATTTTAACACAGCATTCCATAAATGCTTGAAATATTCACATAAATGCCAAGATTCAGCAGAACATTGCCCAGAACATCACACTGTCTGTGTTATTCAATTAATCTCTCAGAGGTTTCAGAGTTGCAGCTGATTGATATATGTGGCTGTGGCAATGAACATGTCATCATGTTACAAGGGCTGCTGTAACTAATAGAGTGGAAATATGATTAAAGATTTCACATGAATTCCGTGGACATGTCAATTTCCCGTACCTAATGATGAAGAACTCCTTTAAATTCTTTTATGCTTAAATCAATAACAGTACAGTAACAGTATAAAATGGTTCTAAGCTCAAATAATTATGTTTGTTAAAGCTTTAATATCTTTGTTATCTGGATATATAGGAAACACTAAATAAGCAATTCAATTTTAAAGACTAAATTGAACATCAATTGTGACAAGTCCCAAACCTAACACACGCTTAAATACTAAATGCGTGGGTACTCCAGCCTTCCCTCTTACAGACCTGGCCTCTTGTCTGCCTTCAGTGTCTGTTTGAAAATCAATATATAGTCACTCTATCATAAAACTTTCATGTCCACTCGCACAACACAAGGCCGCTAGAAACACGGGTCATAGTAGACAAACAAACGCCATTGAACCTTGCAAATCGTTGGTTAATTGCGCCCTCTTGTGGTGCCTTGCTTGTAGTGCAACCTCAATTTATTTTGTTCATTAACCAATTTTTTTTTTACATTTTCTGCTCATACAGTATTCAGTGACACAAATATTCTGCTCCAAAATTGTGAAATATCCTTTTGTGAGCAGTGACCTTTGTGATCTCATGGGTAAAGAGAGCAAAGCCTAGAGTACAATGTTAAATGATATCTGTTATTAATTGTCAGCTAGATCCATCCATTATCTTACATTTAACAGGGGGTCGTGGGCCAGCCGGTTTGCATCCGTCAACGCAAGGGCAGGAACAACCCTAGATGGGGCATCCATCGTAGGGCGCACATACACACCCAGTCACGCACACGTCCACACAAAGTACCACTTTAGAGACACCAATTACCCTAACATGAATGTCTTTGGACTGTGGAAGTAAACCAGAGTACCCTGGTAAACCCACACAGACACGGGGACGGGGGATGCATGCAGCCCCCACACAGAAAGGATCCAGACCGCTCCACCATGGGATTGAACCCAGGACCTTTTTGCTGGGAGGCAGTGGTGCTACCCACCGAACCACCGTGCTGCTTCGTCAGCTAGATATGAAATTAAATATATTCTTCATATTTGCCAACATATTACCTGTGGCAAATCAGAACTATATTGGGCATTTCAAAGCGTATTAAAAAAAATTGTTATAACATTCTGGTGAGAGGTTGGAGGACACAGATCAGTGAGCTGCTAAAATATTTCTATGCTCATTTAACAGGGTTTTAATCGGTTGTGTTGTATAACACAGACTGATTTTTGAGAATTTAATCTAATTTAACTACATTGCTTACAAAAATTAGGGGATATTTCATTTTGGGGTAATCCCTTAATGTTTGTCAGTATAATTTTGAAATTTTAAAATCCTACTTTTTAAGCTTAAATTGCATTGTTGAAGTAGGAAGCAATATTTAACTATTTTAGTTAATCCTTTACACATTCTATAAACTTTCTGTCAACTTTATGAGTATGATGCTGCTTTCATATAAAATTCCCTTACACTTTCTTTACGTGTTATATTCTTGTCTTAGCTGAAAAGACCAATGCATGGCAGCAATATTATTCATGCTGAAGCTTTATTATAATTAGTTTGTTAGAAGTGGTGCAACTGGGAAACTTGAGCCTCCATTCAATTGTAAGTTTGCCCCTATTAACTTATCATTTTTCCCTAATAGTGAAATTACTAACAGTACATATAACCATAATTACATTCATACATAACAGTTTAATTCAATTCCAACAGCGCCTTTTTGGTGCATTATTCTTTTCGCAAACTATAACTCATTTTTTAAAATGCTTGAGCACCAAGAGGAAGCCAAAGCAGACATGACATGCACACTCCATGCAGGTGTTTAGTTTATCATTTTTATTTTGCCTCTGTGTATTGAAGCGATTACTATCTTTTGTATGTCATCTAAGCTTTCCAAAAACTCCCTTATTGACTCTTGGCCCTCACAAGGTTTTTTCCACACCGCATTTAGGGAATTTTTCCTTGCTGCTGCTTGCCCAATAAGGCCTGCGGACCTATATAGTTATACTGCAAGGTTGAAACAAAACCACTTTTAAAGCTCAACGTTTAAAGCTCTCTTTTAAAAGGTTTTATATATTGAAAAGATGACTTTACATACACACACACACACAATTAATAGCTTTAATGCACAAGGTGTTAATCCTCCCTTATCAGTATGAGGGAGTTCTTTGTACATTTCTTTTTCTAAAATATTGCATGTTACGTCCCAAGAAGTACATCAAAAGACAAAATGCCAAATCCAAAATAATTCACATTATTAAATCTCATTTATTGAAATATAGATCATCTGAATGTACATAGTCATAATGCATAATAAAACAGGAGGATAACATCTGGTATTTGGAGTAACTATCTATTATTACACATACTGTACCATGGAGTATAATTCATACCTCTCTTCATCTGCCCGTTTCATAAAACACTTTTCTTTTCTGCAATGAGACGCTTTCCACAGTCAAATAAATTTGATGAATTCATTCCCTTATCTTACAACTCTCAAAACAAACATACAATTACAGATCAAACAAAAATAAAGGTCTAAAAAGTGCAACAGTTTTTTTTTTGTCATGCCCATAGAGTAGATCACAATGGACATAAACTCAGAGGGAGGCAGTGAATTGCTGGATGGTAAGATACACAATGAAACCCATTTACTACACGCAATGATGTATAACATCAAACTAGCTACACAGAGTCTCTCTACAATGCGTCAAGATTCGATTACTCAATGTTTAGGTATGTGCACTAAAGCTGGAAATGATTTTGTAAAGGTTTTGGTCAGTTATGAGACATGTGCTGGTAGACAGTATATTAGGATAATCCACAGGTCTAATAATATTTCCTGGTGCTTTGGTGGTGCAGTGGTCTCCGATGCTATCTCACCAGCACGTTGACTTCTGGCCAGGGGGCACGTCACACAGTTACAACTGGATGTGCCTGAAGGTAGGGAGAATGGACGGTCGAACCACAACCTGGTGCTGCATCAGTGACCCCTACCCAACACTTCAATGGATGGGCATTCCATTCAGGGTATGTTCCCCAGACCAGGATAAGAACGATAAAATAATGCTTGCAGTTCTGTATTTGCCAGGAATGACCAGTTGGGGCAATGTTAGGGCTTCCTTTTTTGACAGTCCTGTTTTCTAAGCAGCATGAGGACGGCTTTCTTGTAACATTACTCACTTTGTTTGAATTTAACAAGTACAATCATATGGAGCTTCCTCGGCTTAGGTGAGCCTATATGCTTGTTCGTTAAATGAGCAACAGACAGGATTTTTGAGATACGTAGCATCATAAACCCTAAAAAATGTTGCGTTTTGGCCATGTCATGTCAACCTCAAAATAAAAAAATCATACATAAACTGTTAACACCTGGAATAGATACAAAGGGCACCAGTCCTGGTACAAAATAGCTGCATTTCATGGTGTTCATTACAAATGTATAAACAGGGCACATTTTTAAAGCTGGTTGCCAGTTCTAATCCAATCTGACCGCGATTTTGCATAGCCTTCTAAAACACTAACTAGGAAACCAGTGGTAGAATTAATCATACGCCAAAAACCTAGTATAGATCACTGCTAGTTATTAGATGGTTAATGTGAATATGATTTGTTAAACATCAGAAAATCTCTTGCAAATAGAAATACAATTTCAATGCCACAATCCTTTTTTTTTCTCTTCTTTGAGAGAGAACATAAACTGTCATGTCAAACTGTCATGTTGTTTAGAATATTCCAAGCATCGATGGACAATTATGCTACACCTGAAGATCCCTGCTTACTGTGTACACTGGATCAGCAAGTGTCCTCTAACTGTTGTGATTTGTTTATCAATGGCACACTTACTGGGTAGAACAAGACTACATTAAAACTGGCATAACATTCTGGATCTCGATTCCGCCTAATAACAGTTTAGTCCAAACTTTGGTACGGTATCAAAATCGCTGGTATTAAGTTAAAAAGGTGCACGTGATCTACACAAAACATTATTGTGGTTTACTTCTTTTCGGACCATAAAATTATTCTCTTCCCAATCCCTATATTCACAAATAATACATATTTATACTCAATAAAAAGTACAAAAATAAATTTTTAACTGCTGCACTTATTGCGTCATCATTGATAAATGGTCAGTTACGGGAACAAGATATGTCATTAAAGGGTTTGTGCTTTTTAGAAATTGTGCTTGCAAGACCAGCACAAATCCTTTTGAAGAATGGAAAGAAACTGCAGTATGGCAAAATGATGTTTGGCCATGTCGTTCAATTTTGCATTATTACTGTTGGTCAATCCCCCGTAAAGTTCTTAGTGGTTACTGAACGCTTCGATGGACTCATTTAAAAGGTAGCTGGTGGTGAATCACTGGTGTTTTGGATGAACTCAGGTCTTTGGTATGTTCCTGCTTATTTCACTGGTCAAAATGCCCATTAAATCAAAGTCCTCCACAAAAAAAACATTATCTTTCTTCATTATGTCCTCATTCTTGGTTGCCTAAGAGTCAAGCTGATGGTTGGTGCTTCTCAGAGGCAGAGAATATGCATCGTTGAAGCATTTGCTCTCAAAATGGTATTTAACCAGTCTATTTTCTGTGTCAGCAGTGTTCATGGTGTCTAAGTGAAGAACTTTACAAGACATCCAGCGAGTGAAGGGTGCTTGTCTGGATTTTCAGGGCCAAAACAGGAGAGGAAGTGTTCACAGAAAGACCTCGATGCAGAGAAAAAGAGCAGGTCTTCTACACATGGCTGCAGTTCCTTTTGCGTCCTCCTTCTCCTTTGGAATGTTTTACTATATAGCAGAGTCTCTCTCTTTCTCTGGCTTCCTTTTCTATCAGTCTTTGCGCTTGCGCCTCTCTCTCACAGGAAGCTGTCCTCCACCAGATCTCCTGAGTCTAGACACATCTCATCCAGCAGTGTGATGTCCTCCAGAGTCTCTCCCTCACGCTTGGGCAGGGTGGAGCTACTCGAGCCAGTCTCTATCGCACTCTCGTCAGACGTCTGGGAACTACACACAAAAAACGCACACAACAGTTCACAATAGATCATAGTTGAATTGCAGCACTTGTTCATTTGTGCTAATAATATAGCAGTACTATATTAGAGGAGTTAGGTCAATTGTAATTACACTCTGTATCTTATTCTTAAGCAAATTTGACCTTGAGTTGTACTCTGTATCTAAACAGCTATTGTTGTATTACACTCTTTATTTTGTCCATTTCTGGATAGGAGACATGACATGCAAGTAACAGAGGCAAATATTTGTGTTCTTTATGAATGTGTGTAAATGTTATGAGTGTAACGTTGCTCACAATTTGATTCGATTAGATTAATGACACACAATTCAAGTTTATCACAATTATCATTACAATTACAGTTGATTCTGGTTAAAGGGACCACAGGTTAATGGGACCAGCCGGTTATTCGGACCAAATCCTAAAGTACTGAAACAAATCCTATTATATACGTGTAATGTTATTTCGCTTATTGGACCAAAATTCTGCTTAATCGGACCAAAAACGTGTACAGTATGTAACATTTCCATTTACTACAAAAAAAGAAGCCACTTAGCCACAGCAAAAGCGCGTCAAATCACACTGGATAAGTTCTTCGAACGTTGACTGGAATTTAGTAAGAACTTGTTTTTTACAGTATTATGCTTCGCATGCTGAGTACCTATACATTGTGTTGTAGATTGTTTTGAAAAACTTTATGCAAATTTATTTTTCAATGAAGAAAGTTGGTAAGCAACAGTAGATCTTGTTTGTACGTTCGCTATACGTGTAAATCGTACAATAAACTTTTAATAAACATTTAATATAGGGCATGTTGTTTAATAGGACCAGCCGGTTATTAGGAACAAAACGATCGTGTCCCGATTCACCGGAATCGTCTGTACATCATTATCGCAAAAGCACCCTAAAATATTGTGACATTATTTTAGGGCCGTATCGGCCGCCCTTAGTTCCTGGGTTTCCTCCCACATTACAAAGACTTGTAAAGTCGGTTGGTTGTTGGTTCCTCGTCACCAACTCCTAATCCAACCCAAACCTGAGCTGGTCAGAAACGGGATACGAACCAATGTGGCTCGTCTGCAGAGCTCTGAGATCCTGCCCCTGGCTTAACCAGCCTGGTTTGTATTGTGCACATGCAATAGAAGGCGAGGTTTGGGTTGCATTTCGAGTTGTCCAAGGCCGCGCGCTTTTTCTCAGGCCTGGTGCGGGAACCACAGGGTCAAAGGCCCTCCACACTGATGATCCTGTTCTGCTATTTTAAGTACTTTTTTCTCGTCTAGTTTGAAATGTTGTTCGTTCATGGCCGGCTCCTACCTTCCTTAGCGCTGTGGTAGCATTGCTGCACGCTGCAGAACGGTACTGGCAGAATACAACATGTCCTGCGATGACGTGAGTATGATCCCTTCCTACCGATGCATGGTTACAAGCTTTATAATAAATACAGAACGGCGAAGTGGCGAGGAAACACTAAATAATAAATCCCAGCCAGGCTCATATAGTCCACTTGTTTGACTGTCTATTTAATAGAAAAACTGCCTCATAAATATTATTTTTCTCCTTTTAGTACTGCTCTAGTGCCTTCATTTTAAAGGAAGAATGATCGATTTGATCGTTCCTTCTAATTTTTTTTTTTTTTTTTTAGACGGGGAAACTTATCCTAAAGCCACGGCCGCACATCCAGTAGCAGGATTGTAGGGTCAAACTGACGCCGATCACCGTGCCTCACATAAGCGACTCTCACAAGAACTCAAAGAACAGCACGAGTGAATTATCAGAGAACTCGAGGTCCAGGACGCTGGAGCTGCATCCTGACTGCGACTCGTGTTTGAGTACGGACCGGTGAAAGACGCGGAGACGTTTTGATTTTCGATATGCCGTTTTAAAAGCTGCTCCTGTACACAGACGTTCCCTGCTATGAGCGGAGGTTTTGTTTCGTCGACGCGCATCCGCCGTCTTTTTTTGTCCCACCAATGTTTTATTCTAGGTCTGCCCATTAATGTTTGCGTTTTTAAGCAAGCCGTTAGACAAGACATGTTTCAATAGCCCGATCTGTTATCCGGGGACGACCTAGAAGCGAGTTATGATCAGTGTAACTAAAAGCCCTTCGCAGATGCGTATCAATGTTTTTAAATCGAACCCACCCCTCTAAATTTTAACATTTTATGCGCGTCTGCGTTATTTAAACCGTATGCATTTCAAACCTGTTGTGCTGCTTGTTCTCTGTATTTGTAGGTTTGAAAAGGAATTCTGATATCAAAGAATAAAATGGCTTTTTTTTTTGTGTTTCCTGACTATACCCCTCCTCCTTTTTCCTTGCGGTTGAAGTCCAGCTTGGTCCGCTCGTACCTGCGAAGACGCGGCGAGAAAATACTTGTCGCCTGTCGTCAAAGACACACAAGTCAATGCCAATTTAGAGACACCCATTAACCTAACACGCATGTCGTTGGACTGTGGGAGGACACCGGAGTACCGGGAGTAAACCCATGCAGACACGGGGAGGACCCAGGCCGCTCCACCCTGGGATTGGACCTTCTTGCTGTGAGGCACCGAGCCACCGGCTGCATCCAAAATCGCATACTTTGACAGTACGCACTAGATTCCAATTCAGTACGCACTGCTCGACCGTTAAAGCAGTACACGAGAATACAGTATACGATGTATACAGTATACCATCATACCAATGTCATGTGACGCATGACGTCACACCACCAACCAAAAAAATCGCCTTCATTCATTTCATTAAAAGCCCAATTCGCCAACATTTGTAATTATTTGAAAATATTTTTCAATTGAATATTCAATATTTTTTTATAGTTCATTTGAAATTTGTAAACCGTCACCTCAGCACTGTCCGCATCGAACGCCTTTCCTGCTCCAGTTGAATCATGGGATAGGATAGTGTGCTTTGGTTGCATACTTAAAAATGCCTGCCGATTGAGGACGTCATCCAGGGACTTTTCGCGTACTGTTTCAAGCATACTACATGCTCTCGCCTACTGCTTTCGCATACTGTACAGTATGGAACAGAGGCGGATGCTGGTCTTTCAAGGAGGGGAAGCTCAATTTCGGCCTACATCATAAAATGTGTCGGGTTATTTATACGTA
>JAVSBV010000087.1:1486285-1502880 GCA_033117975.1 Parotocinclus spilosoma | reverse complement strand
TGTGTGTGTGTGTGTGTGTGTGTGTGTGTGTGTGTGTGTGTGTGTGTGTGTGTGTGTGTGTGTGTGTGTGTGACTAACTACCTGAAATCCCTAAATAAAACTTCTGTCAAGTTGTCTGAACAATTTTACTAGGCCATTAAACTTGCATCCTAAATTCTTACAAAGCTTTTAGAATCGTGTGCCTGGTCATCCCTTGGCCGCCAGAATCTTGTTCTTCTTATCTAAACTACTCTATTGGGAGAATGCACTTAGAGCAGAGTGGCTGTAATAAGGACATTCCGCACATCTCTGTTTTATCTGCGTGTCTGGAACCCATCAGCCTTTATAAAGCAGAAAGTGCCTTTCTTCTCAAATGATTTTTACTTCATTATTTTCACTCGAATAATAGTAATAGCACTTTTGTTTAAACTGACTAAATGCATTTGCACTAGAAGTGTATTTTAGATATCATTTTATTTTCTAAGATAACATTATGGCACAAAGCAAAACTATTTACAAAATTAACGTTTATCCTTTTACAGCCTCGTGTGCTTCCTATTTTTCTTTCTTCTTCCAATTAATCAGATCCGAATTACTTTTAACCGGGGCACGGACGAAAAATTTACTTCAAAGTATTTGATAAACCAGTTAGAACGGGGGATGGGATTCTCTTCCCTGCCTCCAGAGCCCGGCGTGCCGTCTGTTCGGGGTGGGGGGGGTGTTGGATAGGAGTAATTGTCCCAGGACAATCCGACTAATTAACTGCCTTTTGCGCTCTCGCAACTTCTGTATCCAAATATATCCGACTCTTCCAAATGTAAGCAGCTTTGTCCAGCACACGTTCTGGACCCGCTAAGACCCAAAGACATGGGACAGGTGAGCGCTTGTTTTTATTTTGGGCGGGAGGCTCACAATCTTGGCTTTACTAAAGTCCTCAATTTTACGCACAACCATCGCCATCCAGTTACATGACGTATTCCATTAAATAGACCCCTTTCCCTAACAAAACCTGCACGTTTGACACTTTTTGACAAGGAAGTGTTATAATTCGCCAATATCAGCTGTCAAATATCCGTTTCCCACGCATTCCAGGATAAAAAAATATGTACATGTAGCCTGCAAAAAGTATCCTTTTCCGAAAGGTGAAAAAAATACTAATGATTGGGTCAATCATTTAAAGTAAGCAAGAAGTGGATGCTGAAAAACGAATCCGAACTGATTTGTCCCCGTGGAAGTGCACTTCTTATTTGACTTTAACCCATCGTAAATATATTCCTTTATCCACTGAAGCTGAAAAAAACGGAGGTTTCCAGATACACAGTATTCCAGTTTCACGCGGGCGCATTCCATGAGCACAGGGAATCAAGCTGGGGTCGAGTGTGAAATGTGTTTGCCATTAGA
This sequence comes from Parotocinclus spilosoma, assembly GCA_033117975.1. Classification (NCBI taxonomy): domain Eukaryota; kingdom Metazoa; phylum Chordata; class Actinopteri; order Siluriformes; family Loricariidae; genus Parotocinclus; species Parotocinclus spilosoma. The sequence continues at coordinate 1,501,500 of JAVSBV010000087.1, read as the reverse complement.
TGCCGATGCAGGATTGCACCCCCCGCTGTGCGCCGAAGCCTGTGCGCCGAAGCCTGTCCGCTGCGCTCTGCCTGCGCTCTGCCTGCGCTCTGCCTGCGCTCGAACTCGAGACCAGATGAGACTCTCCGGTATGCCGTGTAAAATCCACCGTGTGGTGCGCGCAGAAATGTCAGGATAAAAAGGCAAGATCGGGAGCAAAAATAGTCCTGCTGTGTTGATGAAGATGATGGTAAATTCGTTGCAGATGTTTGCATTGCATGTTTGGCTTTGGTTGAAGTAATCCTCAATGCTGAACCAAAATAATCCTATATATTATATCTAATTATTGAATACACAACCATGGCTGGACTTAACAATTAAAAACTTATTTGGAAAAACACAAAAAGCTATTATTTAAGCAGTAAAAAGGAAGAGCCAATTAGTTTAACCAAACCAATTTACTTACACAATACCTTTGTTAAATCCTTCTTCGTGCCCCCCTCAATCTGAATGGCTTTCCTCCTGTACAGCTCTCCAGTGAGCAATGGTAAGGGTCCTCTTCACTTTTAATCCTCAGTACGTGTGTGTATGTGTGTATAGCGTTGCAGTTCCTGCAGTCTCTGCGCTCTGCCCCGCTCTCTCGCGCTCTCTCACTGGCGCCCTCCAGAATGCGCCTTCACCGTCGCGTTGCTCTCTAATTGATTCAGCCTTACAGTCCATCCTCCCCTAAGAGCTAATCATCTGGCTCAAAAAGTAAATAACTCTCAGGAAGCGTCCCCTCCCCGTCCCTTCATACTAAGAGTCCTCTTCTACATAGCAGAGGAGTCGTATTTCCCTGTGCTCTGCACTTTGGAAGGAGGCGCACGAAAAAAGGTTTGAAGAGGGAAGAAAAACGATGTGATTTTTGTAACAGCACCAAAGGCTTTGTGTATAAAGGGAACTTTTTAGGACACACTGAAGTCAAGGCAGACATTTAAATGTTTGGACTGGATAGAAGACAGTAAAACAAAAGTGTTGCCAGTTTGGCTATGGCCTATACAAAATGAAAAACTAAACATAGTCATGTGACTGCGTATTTTTCAATTGTTATTCGTATGATTTTGTTGATTTAAAAGTGCAACGGCTGAAAAAATAGTCTTGTTGGGCATTAGATGTTGCAAGAGCATTATAGTGCCCAGTTTGGGTTGGGTTTAGGCAATTATTTATATTTTGGAGGAACCCTGCACATTTTTGTACTTTCCTGCACACCTGGTTCAACTAATAAGTTAATCACCAGGTTCTTTCAGAGTTGCAGGATGTATGTTAGAACGCATAATGAACGAAAATGTTTAGTACATGGTGGACCAGCAGGACCAGGGCTGAGAAACACTGCTATATTGAACACGGCTATTGCTTTAATCGCTTAAAGAGGGCGCTCTAACATCAGAAACCCTATAAATTGCATATCAAAAAATGGACTTCTATATTAAGCTCTCTTCATTTATGTTTTCATTATCTTATTGTCTTTGTTTTACCTCCTCATCCTTGCTATATTTTCTCCAAAAAAAATCTGGTGCATTTAATGTAATTTGGAGATGACTGTATTTTTCGCTTCTTGCATTAACACTATGATAGGTCGTACCTTTGTTTTATTTTGCGCAATAAAGTAGTGCATTTTTAAAGTATACTATATTTCTTTATACTTTCTAAGTTCTGAGTCGCGTCTGTTCTGCTGACTGTCCCGGTGTAAGAGTGGGCAGGGCTATCGCTTTGATCTGACCCCGCCCCCACGATGGTCCAACCCCTCTAGCCCTGCGGCGGCCCCTCACAGAGACGCTCACCTCTCACTCCACTCGCTCAGGACAATTGCTTCCACATGTACACGAAGCCCGAGTGCGCAAACAGAACGGGGTCCCTTGTTTTTCAAAACAAAGAAGGTTAATCTCAGAGTCCTGATCTATAGCCATTTGGCTTAAAAGCCACCGAACGTTACCTTGAGCTGCTCCACAGCTTGGAGCAATTTAAACTCGCCGAAGTGAGCAACACTACGCAACCCTATGCAACCCTATGATAATGCTTTTATCTGTCAGCATTCAGAATACTTGTGAAAAATAGTATAGTATAGTATAACATCATATCATAATAACATGTCGAATGACAAGTCTTTAAATATGTGAATATTGCATTACCGTTGCATAAAAGCCTAAAATAAACTTTACTATAATCTACACGCACCGATCACTTCTTGTTTCAGTATTCGTTGTCCAGTTTATAAGTTCCACTCACCATACAGATGCGCTTTATAGTTATAGTAATATATACAGCTTTAGACTGTACTCTGTCATCCCAATTTATTCTGTTCTATAAAAGCCTGGACCCCCACAGGACCACCACATATAAAGTACTATTTCAGTGGAGGATCATTCTCAGCACTGTACTAATTCTGATATGGTGGTGCTGAGTTAGTGTGTGAGTATATGAGTGGATCAGACGCAGTAGTGGTGTTGGAGAAGTAAAAATAGTCAGTCAACCAAAATGTATCTACCTGCATCCTGTAGGCAACATCCATTGAGCACAGTTGAAAGATTCGAGGATGACTAAAACACAAACTGTGCAACAACATATGAGTTATTGTCTCCGACTTTACATCCACAAGGTAAAATGGTAGATGTGTCTAACAGAGTGCGCTGTTAAAAAAAACTCCTGTAGCAGTTCTGTCTGATCCACTCCACACCACAACACACACTAACAAAACCACCGACACACCAGTGTAACTGCAGTGCTGAAAATGATCCACCATCCAAATAGTACCTGATCTGTGAAAGTTCAGTGGGGGTCCTGAACACAAGAGAACAGAGCAAAGAGTGTATGTAGAGAGTCTATATCTATAAGATCTGTTTTGGTTTTTATTATCTATTCATGTGTTTGATTAAAATAATCAAAACAGGATGCAATTCATCACAAGGTTATACATGCAGTGTAAATTTGTTTACATGCTTAAACTTTCTTTTTACAGCAAAGACTTCCTCAATCCTCAGCACAGGCACAATCACTAAGCTGTTGCTGACTGTACTTCCTCTGCATCCTGTGACAAGACTGAGAAGAAAACCTAAGCAATTTCCCCCGTTGTGGAAATCCCTGGCATTGCTCAGCATGTAAAGCTGAGTGAAGAAAGTATCAGTGCATTCTGCCATTTTTGCAATGTTTGGCATTAATTATATATCTCCTCCAATTTCATTTAACAAGAAATCTACATTTGACCAACTTTTCTCTCAGCTCTATATTTCCAGCTCTGCCTTGGAGTGTAGGAAACCACTTGGCTTATCCACTGATCCTGGGTTTTTGTTCCAGTGGAGGCATGTTACCCAAACACTCTCAAATGTTACCCATGTTACCCAAATAGTTGCAGTGTTAACCCAGCTGTTTTATACCCAAATGCGGGACTAATTTAAGCAACATATGGACATGAATTCCTATCCAACCCCCTTTTATTATTTTTTCTCATTAATTTGTAGCCCTAACCCCCAAATGATTCTTGAGCAACTACCTTAAATCAGCACAAAAAAGAGCTGTCACAAGTCGGGCTCAGATTGTTTTCTAATCCGGCCCCCCTGCTGCAGCTTCATTTTTCCACAGCTTCCTTAATTAGTACTGCTGTGCTGCAGTTCATGAGACAGCAACGCTGTAACTGATCCGCTATATGTAGCTTCACCTGATACATCGCAAATTTGATCTCAGCTCTGTATTTGTTGTAGTCAACGGTGTGATAAACGCAACTGTTTTAACGTTCAGCAGAACCCACATGGACCTGACCTTCTCTTGCATAACCTCTCAACAATGTTGACATACTCAAAAGCCTAAAGTAACTGCCATGGGCTATATTCAAATATTCTGAAATTTACCTCGAAGGGTTGTGGTAAGGACTGTCTAGTATGTATTCAATTGAATTCAAATTTATTTATAGAGTGGAGCATTGTCTCAAAGCAGCTTTACAATCTTATATTATCTTGAAAGGCCAATCCCAAATTCAGCAAGCCTAGGGTGACAGTGGAAAGGAAAAACTCCCTGAAAGTAGATGGAAGAAACCTTAGGAGGACCAAGACTCAAAGACTCATCCTCCATGGGTGGCCTAGATGTTAATTAAGTAAATATTTAAAAGTATATTAAAGTAATAGTGCAATTAAAATGTAAGTCAATAATAATATCTAACTTAGTGATAAAATAAGTGACAAAATAGATTTTAAAACAAAGTAGATTTTAAAATCAGTCCTCAGTGGAAGGTTCTTGGAGGCACATCGTCTTCTAATGACTAAATGATGGAGGGAGTTACTGCACTCTGGTGGGACTGTGATCTGTTGATGAAAACCAGTAGAGTGATGCTGAGGTGAAGGAACATCTAAGTGTGTGGTGCTGGAACTTGTACTCAAACCTATGTATGATTCACTTGTCTTCCTATGTGTGTTCTAGATGACTTACACCCTACACACCCTACACCATACATACACATATGTCCCATAATATATGCAACTCGTTCAAATGTAACAGTAAGGTTGCAACTAAGGACTGTAATTGTTGTACAGATAGCTTTAATTAATCTACGACACTCCACAAGGTGGCGCATTTTTCCATTCTTCAATCCAACGAAAGCGCGTGAGGGGTGGAGAGAGTGAGGGATGGGAGGGAGACCTTTTATCAGATGACAATTTGTTCATTGTGAACAAATTCCAATAGCGAACTATCACAGGCAAACATTATTTGCCCAGAACACATTTTCCTTAAACACTGTCTACAGGGTCATCATGCTTACATCATGAAAGCAATGATGATAAAAGAATCAATAGTGATCTAGCGTGAATAATTAAATGGCAACCAATAGGCCAAACACAAATATATACTTAAGCAGACTTTAAATGTAGTTTAATTTAATTTAAATATTCTGGTCTGTTATATTGAAAGGGAAGTTTATTCATAAATGTTGTCCAAAACGCTGAAGATTTAGAATATAAAATATTCTTGGACAAGGTTATTAACCACTAAACCCACATTGTAAAGTTCTAAAAATATTCTTAAATAATCTTTTACAATACCACCAAAATTTGAAATCTGAAATAGCATGCCGTCACAAGCCTTGGAATATATTTTTGGAAAATATGGTTATTGGTTTAGGTGTTACTCTGTTGTTTATGTTTATGTTGATTTGTTGCTCTTAGCTATACTCCGCACAACAATTATGGGATATTTTAAAATTAATATCCTATAATGAAATATCCCTTATTATTGTGAGCACTATATGTGGCAAAATAGTCTTTTCTCCTAGATTCAATTTCCCCCTTTATTTAAGGACATTTATGGTGTAAAATTAAATAGGTTAAAAACATATGCTTCTAATATTAAACTAACCCAGATACACCAGCATGCACAAATCTGACCTGGAAGATATTATGGATTTTATTTCGTACACTATGTTCTGGTTCTGCTGATTGGTACTGTAAGTACAATGAGTGCTTCTTAGGTGCAAAAAATACAATTTAATGAAAAGTGATATGTCAGTGCTGGCTGGATAAGTAGAAATGAGTTTTTGAGGACGTCATGAGGATTTGGATTGGTCAGTAATGCAGGGCTCTTCTTTTACGTTCATGCGCTGTCCAGAGTGCTGAAACGGACAGAACTGCAGGGACAGTGTCTGGGCTCCAGAGATCTTGTTTAGAGGAATTGATTTAGCCCAGAAACACAGAATGGGGGTAGTTAGCTTGGATAAACAGCCTTATTCTAATGAACAATATTAGGAAAAAAACTGGGTTAAGAAAACTTATTTAAAATAAAGTACTTGTCAAAATTCAGTGCATGACAAATGTTTATAACTAAGCTCATGAAACCTTTATGGGGTAAAGCCCATTGTCAGTAGAATAGATCATAGTTTATATTATCTGCATCCTATTAAGTAAAAAATATGGTGCATGTAAAAATATATATTTTCTTAAATCATCTTTATTGGAAGGAATTGCTCTTGATTATTTATTTATGTTTTGAGCTTCTTGAATGCTATGAACAAACTGTGCATGTCCTTCAGTGGACTAATACCCTGCCCAAGGTGGGCCTCAGGTCCACCATAACCTTAAATTTAGAATTTTTAGATAAGTGTTGTCCTATGCCCTAAACAGAGATATGCCATTTAAATGCTATAACAAAAAAATATGATCCTTAAATGCCAGAGTTTGTAAGTGAATGGCTGAATGAAACTTCTATTATTTGTTTAACACGGAATATCCATGTCACCTAAGAATTAAAGGATAAAAGTTATTAAGGTTGCATTTTCTTTGCCTTTTTGCATTTCTTTCTATGTATGCATGACATGGTTCTTGTGAATATACTGAAACAGACTCAAACAGAAAAAAGTGGGTTTTTTGCTCGGTTTGAGTTTTGAACTTCACAGAATTTACACATTGTTATAAAAGGTTATGCTAATGCTTAAACTAAAAAATATAGGCATTTCATAAGATACGTATGTTTTGTTTTTTTTAACCGGGAGGGCAAGTCAATTCTTACAGCCTTATCTTAAGAACCTCACCATTTGACGTCCAGTATTATATTAACACCCATTTAATAAACAATCTGCACAGGCCTATTGGAATCAGAATTATCTACGCTGGGATCCAACAAGCCAAGCCAAAGAAAACAAGAACAAAAAAGTAAATGTAAGAAATGAAAGGTTAGATTAGATATAAGTGGCTTTAGAGAATAAGCCAACTTTAAACTGAATCCATATCAGAAGGCGTGTCTGTGAGTCACAGGAGAACAAGGGGAAAAGTAACTACTTATTCTTTCTCTCTTTTTTAGTACTTTTACAGTTTTTATTCAATCAACCAAAACCAATGTTCATTCAACATAAAATAAAATATTTGAATACACTGTACATATGTTCAGTTGTTGTGTAAACAGATGTAAGTTTGTTTAAAAAATAAAGTTTATTTACACTTTTACACTAAAATCTATTATAATTTATATCATACAAATGCTTGTAAATAAATTATTAGATGTTTCACTGTTTCATTGAGAAAGCTAGGGTATAATCATAGCCGAATCACATGAAATTAAACGTCCACTATATTTCGTTTATATTTCTATATAAGGTATTACTAAAATCTGGAAGTGCTTACTGTATGTTTGAACACTTTAAGGTATCGAGGCTTGTACTAAAGTCAAGCCCTTATGTTGCATTCAGCTGAAATACATGAGATTCAACAATACAGTCCATAATACAACACATAATACATGATGCCAGATAAACATTCTTTTGGTACAGCGGAAATACCTTTATAATTGCATACATTTTCTTTTTTTCTTAAACAGAGGATGTTGGCCTTGTGGCAACTGAGCAGGTCTCTTGTTCATGCCGTTCTTGATTTTGTGTACCTCTGCACCTCCTGGCCTCCTCTTTTTTCCACTTCATTCGTCTATTCTGAAACCAGATCTTGATGTGTCGCTCGGTTAGGTTGAGGCTGGTGGCAAGTTCATACCTTCTCAGTCTAGAAATGTACCTGTTAAAGAGAAACTCTTTCTCTAACTCCAAGAGCTGCGCTCTGCTGTACGCTGTGCGGCTTCTCTTTTGCTCTTCCAGGTCATCACATAGAACAACTCCTGTAGGAAAGTTTTGAATAGTTACAGTGGAATGGGATGCATACACCAGTGGAATGAACTATTTCATTTAGGAGTACACTGTAGATCACTAAACTACCTTCTAACTCTCCTAATTTTAGTCAAATAACTGACCTTGAACTTTGCTGAACCTAGCGTCTTTGGAAAAGGGCATGGCGTGGTTTATACATTTGAACGTGTGTGTGTGTGTGTGTGTGTGTGTGTGTGTGTGTGTGTGTGTGTGTGTGTGTGTGTGTGTGTGTGTGTGTGTGTGTAAAGGCGTAACTGAATTACTCCATGGCTTCCATATATTATATCAAAATATATGTGCATTGCATTTACAAGCACAGCGCATATCATATGCCACTAACCAATATTTTAAACTGGTGTAAAGCACTGGTGTAGGTGTTCACACTCAAAACGAAGTCGCACGTGTGCATTAAAGAAAAATCATACTGGGTGCGTTACCTGCCACCGATGTCTGGAAGGCGTGAGATCTTGAAGCTCGCATCCATGGAAATGCCAAGTTTCTCGCAATCTCTTCAGTCCCAAAATGATATTCCTCCCGATGTTCTCTTCCCACCTGTTGATACCCGGGAGAGCTCGCATGTTGACATGATGGAAGCTCATATGGTGTGAACTCTCTCTCCTGATCGGGGAGTGCCACGCTACCGTAAGGCTCTGAATAAGGCACTTCTGAGTATCTACATGCCGACGACTCATGGTCTACACTGCCCTGATTTTGCGGTTCAAAGACTGTGTTATAAAAAACATCCAGCGAATCCATGTCCCTATTGAAAAAAAATCCCAGACTTATTCCGACAGGTGTGCGCTACTCAGTGTCTACACACCTGACGCACAAGCATGTGTGTACCTGCAGCAGTCACGTGGCTGTCAGAGCCGGGATGATTGACGAATTATTAATTACTCCAGCAGATTAAAGTGCAGTTCATATTCACTCTTGTTGCCCCAGAGAGCGTTTAATAACCTCGTCTATACTGTTTTGTGGTTAAACCAGTATAGGTTTATTTTTGTTAAGAGATGGGGCGTTACGTCTTTAATGCTTGTAACACTTTATTTCAATTCCATATGTGTTAATAATAATGTAATTGAATATGATATACTGTAAACTGTATACTGTTGGTGAACAAAAGCATGTCAAACTGAATGTAAGTGTCCCACAGTTACTGTTCAGTAGGGTGTATGATGGTCACCCAAAACTGCCAAAACACACTGACAGAAATGGGCATGTACAGGACCAGATTGTTCAACAGTTCTGCTTTTTCGTATTCATTTTGAAATGGCTCCTAATTTTTCTGAGCAGTGAATATATGGTCTTTATGCCCTTTCTGGAAAAATGCTGTCATCTAATGGTGGTCTAAGATCATTTCGCTCATTTTGGATGAGATAGCCTGCTACAAAGCACATCAAACACACTTAGGCTAATGTCTAAACCTAGACTTATTAAAAAAAAAAAAAAATTTATCATCTTGGCTCTTTGTTTGGTGGAAGGATATCAAAAAACCTTTGGATTAAATCCACTGCCTTGAGGACCACAATTGATTCACGATGAGCGAAATAGTAGATGTGCGTATTATCCCATTCATGATTCTTCTCTTTTTTTTTAGAAGTGCTATCCATCCACTCCAATAACACTCTTGATAACCTAATATCCAGTTCAAGTTTTGTGAGAGCTAAAAAGAGACCCTACGTCCTGAAGAGCTGTCACTAGTCAGACAGGAAAAAGACCTCCTATTCTGTAGGAGCGCCACAAAAGCGCTTTGTCCATATTGTGCACTGCCCGAGTTCCCACTAAATTAAATCGCCATAGACAACACTGCTTTGACACGTGTCCCCAAAGTCAGTTTCGCATTCAGTACTAACCACCGCTTTTAAAAACTATTCAATCCACTTTGGCCCAAGTGACACGGAAAAAAGCACATCCGAGCTTCACCAAATCTGAGTTTCGGTAAAGAAAGAGGAGACGTTAGTTTATTCAGGAGACGTTAGTTTACTGTGTGCTGTTCATCGCAAAAGCAGCTGTAAGCTTTTGAAAGGGAATTACGCATTGTTATGCGTAATCGGGCTCCGCACAATGGACACAGTGGTGATTAATATTTCTGTAATATCGGAGCTCCAAGTCAACAGCGTTGGATTTTGATACTCAAAGGATCTGCCATGAGCTGTAAACACACGAGAATGACATCAATGAATGGAGTATGAGCTCTTTGGAATTATTTTGTGTTTGAAGGTTAGGGTCTGGGTAAGGACTAAGAAATAAGAATTGTCAGCGGTGCTACAATTTTTGGATTATATCTATATATACACTCACTATTTGTTTCTCTATACATCTTTACTTTGTTATCTAATGGACAGGACTCCCACAGGAACAGGTACTATTTGGGTGGTGGACCATTCTAAGCACTGCAGTGACATTGACATGTTTGGGATTGTGGGATTGTGGTAGCCTAGCGGTTAGGGTATGGGGCTCTGAACCCAATGGTCCAGCGTTCAAATCCCACCTCTGCCAAGCTGCCACAGTTAATTGGGTCCTTAAGCAAGGCCCTTAACCCCAGATTTCTTGGATTGTAAGATTGTATGAGTTGTAAGTTGCTCTGGATAAGGGCGTGTGCTAAATACCATAAATGTAAATGTAAATGGTGTGGGTGTTGTGCCGGCATTTATGGATCAGGGGCAGCAGTAGCCTTTTTCTGGAGTTTTGAACATCTCAGTGTCACTGATGAACTGGGTCAGCATGCTTTGAAAGATATTGAAAGATTCGATGATGGCTACCAAAAACTGCAACAACAGATACACTGCTGTTTCAGACTTTACATCTACAAGGTGGAGAAATACTGTAGGTTAGATGTGTTTAACAGAGTGTACGTTAAGTGAACACAATGTTTACAAACCCCAGCAGCACTGCTGTTTCTGATTGTGCAACACACCACCACATCATAGTGCTGTGCTGAAAATGATCCCCCACCCAAATAGTACCTGACATGTACTGGTCCTGTGGGGGTCATGACCATTAAAGAACAGAGTAAAAGGGACTAACAAAGTATGTAGACAAACAGATGGATTACAGTCTATAACTGTAGAACTACAAAGTTCATCTATATGGTAAGTTGAACTGATAAAACGGACAAGGAGAGTGTACCTAATAAAGTGACAGGTGATAGTACAGTATATAATTATAATATTATTGTTGTTGTAGTTGTTGGTGGTGAGATGTGGTCATTGTGGTGTGGTGCTGCATAATAATAATAATAATAATAATAATAATAATAATAATAATAATAAAGTTGGACCTTCACACTTCTGTGCAGTGGCTGTAAAACTTCCTTTGTCGGCCTTCTTAAATAGGACCACTGTCTACACTGTCTTTCACTCTCACACCTGCGAGGGGTGAAGTCTAATTCTATTAATAGGAAATTCAATATATATTCATTAGGTGGCTTTCCCTCTATAATATATGATCGCCAGCGGGACGTGAAAGGAGTCCATTGATTGTGACTCTGAAAGGACCTGCGTGGGACTGCAACTTCACCTGCTTCCCCTCTCAATTAGGAATGTATCCCAAACTCTGACGCAAAACGAGTTAAATTAACCGTTAACTAATTTGCTATCTCGTCCCTCCCGCGTAATCCCCCCACCTGTTTTTATCCAGCGTGCTCCCTACAATTTAGCGCAAGCTGAAAAGGTTCCAGTAGAGCCTAATGAAACAGTGACTAAATCGTTCTCGCTCTCTCTCTTTCCCAGTAGAAAGCTGGTGAAAAGGCCCTGAGCTTGGCGCCCTGTTGGGGGTCCGCCGGCTAAAGGCGAGTTCCTGGCAGGACAATCTAACCTGTCAAAGCCTTTGGCCAGCTCTTCATAGCCCTTTTTTCTTCCCCCTCCATGGTTTTGAAGGAATTGCTACATAAGCGACCTCGACGTGGGACAGAAACCGTAATTAAACTCCTTTTGGATTAACTTAACACGAGGGGCAGCTCTGGGTTGAAAAGCGCGCACAAAGCGGGGGGCTCAGAGATCAGGCGCTCTATTATCCACACGATCACCTGGACTCTGAGACAGAAACTTTTACAAGCCTTTTGTGCTTCTGAAACAAGAATTATTCTAGCCTATATGGTGCGCCATTAAGACCGGACAATCCTTGGAAACGCATACGATTTAAATGATTTAGACTGAGCCCACACACAAATAGCAAATGCACCTGTTGAATAAAATACAGCTTACCAAGTTACAAGGAGAATGATTACCATCAGTATTTTATTAACCCATTTACAACAATTCATGGAACCAAATAACACTTAAGCCACAATTTAATATTAATCACATTATTTTTTAAAGCTAGACTAAATTGTTTTAATTCATTTTCTTTACGTTTAGGCATGCACTATCCAGAAAGTTTTTTATTCTCTAGATATAGTGCATAAATAGTCCAGGAGAAGTTAGCTGTGTTGCAATTTCTGAGTTTATTTGAGCTAAGGAAATTTGTGTATTTTGTTTTTAGTGATTGTGAAATATTTCTATTTTTAGATTTCCAATTTAATTTTCTAACACTTACACTTGCAGTTGTCCTGAAGTGTCTGTCCAGGTCATTAGGCTATCAAAAATGTAATGTAATAGCTTATTCTGGACAACCAGCTTTAAGTGTATATGCTGTAATTATTAATTTGCTTGTTTACAATAATTGTTGTAAAATTAAAATGGGTTCTAACTTATATTCTAATCATTGCCAGTTATTTTAGGTAAATGCTAATTTTAGGTTAGCATTGTGTAAAAATGGACAATTTTACTATTCAATAAATTATTTTACCATTAGTGTTAATTTATTAGTTAATTTCTGCATGTGTGTGTGTGTGTGTGTGAAATAACGTGAAAATTTAAGATTGTAAATATGATAATTTATGCAATGATATTTGATTATTTATTTCTCTCTTTCTTTTTTCTATTTATATATTTATTTATGTACTTTACTTACTTACTTAGTAAAAAACCTTAAAAGCAAATAAAACACAAACGTACAACTCCGTTGCTCTGGTGGTATGGACACTATGAATGGTAAAAAAAACCCACAAATTTTAAAAAGTGTGGATATTTATATATACATTTGTGTACGTGGGTTCAGTCAGTTCAACCAAATGACCCACCCTGAATAATTTAGATAATGCTCATAAATTAGATAATGCTAACGTATATGTGACTTGATATCATATTAAGTGATCCATAATCACGTGCTGAGGAATAAATAATCGGTGTTTAAATAATACCACCATCCAGCCTTCCAGCTCTAAAAAAAATCCAGAACACACAGATGAGGGTAAGGTCGTGCGCAATTACGCACGCGTTGTGTTTTATTTAAATAAATACACATTTAGAACATAAGAATTTACAAAGACACGTTTAGCTTATTATGAACATACACTTTGGGCGAGCCGAAAAAAATCACATTTTTTTCAGTTACCTAACACAGACACCTGAGTATTTACAGCGCGCATAACCCTGCGCCGACGCGTATAACATTGCAACCACGTGGGGTAATGAAAATGAAACATTTTACATGTAAGACAATGCACAACATCGAGAAAGTCCAAATGGACATAGCTGTAGGAATTAATTCAACACCCTAGGTGTTAATGAAACGGGAAGATGGCAGTACATTAAGGAGAATGAGAAGTGAACCGAGCAAACCCATCCTTAGTATTATTTTCTTTTTTTTCTTGTTTGGTTTTTGATGTACTCGATTTCAGAGATGTCAAAGGAGTCCGTGTGCGTGGAAGACCAAGTGCTAATACAGTCCTATAGAGAAATTCGAGTTCTTATATCTCCCTTCCATCGCTGTACAAGGCTAAACCTCTTTCTCATCCACGCCAGAAGCTGGAGAGAGAGACTCTTCGTCCTCTGATCGGGGGTAGGGCGCGTGGTTGCCCGTGCACTTGCACCCCGAGTGCGCGGTCCTCTGTGCGCCTTTGCCCTCCTTTTTGTGCTTGACGCGCCGGTTCTGGAACCAGATCTTCACCTGCTTCTCCGAGAGGTTGAGATACGTGGCGATCTCGATCCTGCGCAGGCGCGACAGGTACATGTTGGACGAAAACTCACGCTCTAGTTCGAGGAGCTGCGTGCTTGTGAAGGCCGTGCGCATGCGCTTGCCGTTTTGGACGTGGCTGCTATCAGACGCACCTGCAAGTACAAAGATGACGTAGAAACTTTATGTAGTAGGCTTTCTAACAATCAACAAACATAATGTTAATATGCCTGGATACATGGAAAGTTTATTTCATTTTAAACTCTATTCACGGTGTGTGCAAATTTGACACGCACTACTGAAGGCAGTTGATTTGAAATTCGTTGACATGTTTTCTGTTTATTTATTGCAGTGGAATGTGTTGAAGTTGCTGACTATATTACTTAATTATTGCCACAATTAGCTACAAAAAGTTTGGAAAAAAAGAACTAACTAAATCTGACATGTGGAAACAATAGTCTATAGATCACCAAAAAAAAAAACTAAGATAAGATAAAAATGGTAAAACACATAGACACAGCGTCTTGATAGTTTAAGTATCCAATAAAAGTCTTACATCCTTTTAACTCTTCCTCATGGCAGGTACAGATGTAGACCCCTTACCTATGGACAGACAGTGGTACCTCCGTGGGTCAGTGACGCTGTAGGCTGGAGGTGTGCAGACGGGCGCGTGCCCGTGACTGGGGTGCGCTAGCGCGGTGCTGTGTTGCTGAGCGAGTCTCTGACAGTATGGGGAATCTGCGCTCGGAAACCCTGGTGTCTTCAGGAGCTGCATTCCATGACGGGGAGAGTGCACATGTGATGCCACGCACAACGGACACACGCAAAACGCTCCACTTTTCCGGGATGGACACACGGGCGCTGGGATGCCCATCACCGTTGGCGCGTGCATGCTGATGGGGATGAAAAAATCCTGCGTCGTGTGCTCGGGTCTCCCCGAGTCCTTGACGATCAGTGAGTCAACGTAGAAAGATCTGGACATGGTGGCTCGTGTCGACTGGAATGCAAACCGGAACGGAAGCCGGTGTGCCGAATACCCAAATGGTCTTTGCTCTCTTCTGAAGCCCTTGGGAGCTGAGAAGGTGCTTATGTTTGATAGTTCAACAAAAGGGAGCCCGGAGAGGGCCGTCCCTAACGTCACCCACGTGCGTCTCTAGGCACAGGGGCTTTAGTCTCGCCCGTGACCCCAGACACGTGATGGCCCAAGCGCACCACCAATCAGAAGCTAGCCCGTTAGTCCTGTTATATGTTGTTTCATATCTTTCTCGGCCAGGCTATTGAAACTCAGCTCTGTGTGTCAAATGCAACAAATGAAAGTCCATCGGTGTATAATGAATCTCAAAAGAAAAACTCACAATTGGAAGAGTTGTCTGTCTGTCTGTTCCATCAGCTGTCTGTCTGTCTTGCTGTATCTGCAATCATCCATTCACCCATCCATCTTTTTTAAACTGTCTGTCTGCCTGCTTGCTGTTTATTTAACTTCCAATCAGTCTGTCTGTCTGCCTACATATCTATCTACCAGTCTGTCTGTCTGTCTGCGTATAAATACACACACACACACACACACACACACACACACACACACACACACACA
>JAVSBV010000087.1:1468790-1485179 GCA_033117975.1 Parotocinclus spilosoma | reverse complement strand
GAGAGAGAGAGAGAGAGAGAGGGAGAGAGAGAGAGAGAGAGAGGGGGGGGGTGAGGATGATGATGATGATGATGATGATGATGATGATGGTAAACCAGGCAGAATGATGCGTGGCTCGCGCCCACATCGCACCGTCCCAGATTCAAGGTTATTATTTTCCCCCCACTAGCTCTTCGATAAACTTTCACTGCTCGTTTAGTAATCCTCCAAAACGAGAGCCTTTATGAGACTGTAATGAGCTCTGTAATTGCCGAGACCACGGGCCACGTGGAAGGATTTAAGGGGATTTAAGCTGTCGGGTACCGTGCGCACACTGTTACCTCGCCGTTACTTTCATAACTCAAGACGAAAACAAGCCCTTTTAAGGGGAAACCTTTATTTCTGTTATTCTGCTCCAGGTGACAGAACTGCTGCCTTCTTCTAGTCGGGTTAATAAGAGCCATATAGGCTATACATTTATGATATACATACTACTGTACATAATACAGACTACTGTATGAAGAAACCAGGGTCAATCAAAAATAAGGAAAATGGTAACCTCTGTAAGATAAAAAAGAAACAAACACTTACTATTTCACTTTGTTATAAAGCCCATTATAAAGAATTGATATGATTCTGTTTTCATGAGTTTCTAATAACAATATGTCATAAGCCCATTGTGCAGTATAGATCTGTATTTCAATGCAAATTCAGCATTGAATTGATCTACATCTCCAAAGCCCAATCATTTAGTGGTGGTGGGTTAGCTGATGTCCTTGCATGGTGTGGCTGATAAAGCTTGGTTATCTTACAATATGTTGTGTATGATGTTCCTCTTAGAGCAGAACTTTTTTTTTTTTTTTAAACAATTATTCATTTGCATTTGACCGAAGCCTACGGATCCTAGATCAAATATGAACCCACAACCTGAAACTCAATAAACAGAGCCCTTACTGCCTCATTGATGGTCCAGTCCTGTTCATTGATAAAGCAAATGTCATGACAAGATGGACTACCTGACGTTCTACAAACATTTCTCTCCAATCCTTTTCTCCATCCTCCATGGGGTACGTATAAATTGAATTGGGCGGTTCCAGACTTTTCCTGTGACGCGTCTTCCTATCAATTACAATCAACCACATCGATTCAAATCAGTCCAATGTCTGACTATGTAGACCGGACAGGCCGTGCTGCATAACATCGCTCTGCGATAATGCATGACAATGCGGTAACAGATCTGCAGCTCTCAAAGCATATCATTCATAGCAGGTTCATACACTTCCCGTGGGACATGAAGAAGGCCGTCGTTGCTTTGTGTGTGGAGCGTCGTTAACGTGTATCAACGCCTCCTTAAGAAAAAAGTTGCATTGTGATTAATGATGCCAGTATTTCCCCCCGCCCTGAGTAACCAGGCAACACGCGGTGAATACCGAAAACTGAAAGGAAACACTCAGGTTTTCAGTGTAGTGCTCAATGGCCAAAGGGGGAAAATGAACAATGATCCCACGGACAGCGCAATGGCGTGCACTGACTTTTCATTGCCAATTATCTCCTGCGTGTGAATAGCAGCTGCAGTGGCTGCACTTCACTTCATCGTTTCATTTGGGGAAAGAGAGAGCCTGTGTGTGTGTGTGTGTGTGTGTGTGTGTGTGTCAAAATCTAATTTATGTCTTAATGAATGATTTGATATTTATGCAAAAGACTCCAAGCCACACACTGGTATTTTTGGAAGGCAAACGCAAATGTTGAGTGAGGGTTATTGGGAGTCCTTTTTCTGTCTTAGGAGCCTGTGGTTCACTCCCAAATGGTTTACTATTGAGTTACATAGGGTGTTAAAGATATTTTATTTTGACTTTCTTAATGTCTCTGTAATTCAGGCACATCAAAAAGCCACAGAAAAGGTATCTATCTCCATCACCTCACTAAAAAGATATCCACATTTACATCAGCAGTACACTACATTTATTCATTCTTCCATTATTTTTAAGGGACCTTAACCCATTTTAGGGTAACAATGAACCAAGGTCTAACCATCAGCCCAGGGTGCCAGGTGGGAACCAACTCTGGATAGGATGCCAATCCACTGGATGGCACATGCACGCACTTGATCAAACTAGGAGACTTGTTTTTGGACTGCGAAAAAAAAAAAGAGAATTTCTGGTGGGAAGAGCCAGACAGGAACCGGCCAATGCCAATGCAACATGGGTTTAAGCCACAGTTTAATCGTATATAGTTGCATTAAAATGTTCTTGCACATTGTCTGAAGTCTGAAATGGTAGCTAATCTGTTGCTACACAATTTGTCGCTTAGTCATTCTCTTATCCTTCATCATGCATGATGTTGCTGCAAGTTGCTGTTGGCTGGATATTTTTGAAAACTGTTTTCATCCCAGCAGTGAAACTTGAGTGTTTTAGCAGTTGTGTCTGATCCAGTCCACCCAAATAGTATCTAATATATGCTGGTCCTGTGGGGGTCCTGACCATTAGCAAATAGAGTAAATGGGATGAACAAAGTGTGTAGAGAAACAAGATATATTACAGTCATAATAATTTTATTTAAAGTTTTTAAAATTGTAATTGTAATGTAATTGTAGAACTATTTTTAGGACAGCATGATGTAGTGCTCAATGGCCAAAAAAGATTAAGCAGAATATAACTGGAAAAAACATAGAATGCCTACTACCTTTGCACTGTACTGTATATGATTTTAGATCATACGCCTATAAGGTGCCAAATCAGCTTGGTTTGCAGTGCAGAGCCACCACACTGTGCGTTATCTACTCATGCAATTAAGAAGCTAAAGAGAAGAATGTTGACAGATCCGGTGATGCCGAACGCAACATGGCCACATTGGGTTTCTGTTCCAACTAACATCATTAAGGGGGCTGCCTATTTTACACCCATCATCGTATTACAACTCCCACCTCTGTAACAGCCAACACTGCTTTTCCAGATGATTTGCTGAACGTTTAGTGCAAAATGGCAAAATACAAACTTAGTTATTTTTGTTAATAAACGAAAATTCTTGCATTTCAGGCCTGCATTTATCACTTTATAATATTGCCACTTCTTTTCACAGCATAAATGATTTTGTCCCATTCTTACTACAAACACGTAATGGTCTTAAAAGGTACATAAGCAACTCAATTAGTATCATATTATTGTGGAAAAATATACTAGAGGCAATATAAAGCTTTGCATACCTTATTATGTTGGGGATGCCCTTAGCCCATTTACTGTGAATAAATGTCTTTTTAAAATTTTGTTTTACTCCAGGCGGCACAGTGGTGGAAGTGGTTAGCCCAGTTTCTTCACAACTCCAGAGAACCTCCATTCACTCCCACCTTTGACATCTGGAGTTGGAATGCCCTCTCTGTATCCTTGTGGGTTTACTCCGGATACTCTGGTTTCCACATTCCAAAAACATGTCTTAAGTTAATTTGTTGCTCTAAATTCGCTCATATGTTTGTGATATTGGTCAGGACTGGAGAGGAATGGGCTACGTCTACCCAAGATAGTGCCCCTATGACTCTAAAGCCCCGATTACAGGGCTATTGAATGAAAGAGTATACAACTATGAACAACACAATCAATTAGGGATCTGCTCAAGTGTCCTGTGGCAATCTGACTGTCTTAAAGTCTTAAACTCTTTTAACTTAAACTCTAAACTTTCAATTAACAGCACTGAATTCTAGCCCCAAGGAGTCACAGAAGGGTAATTTGGTTTCTGAAACCAATGATCCTCCAAGACAAAGCATCAAATGGTTTACACACATTTACTCAGAAAACACTGATGATTATTCTTCTGTCATTTTTAAAAGGAAGTTTTCTTCCTCTGTGCTCTCTAGTGTAAAGATCAACTATCGATTGACTGAATACTGACTCGTTCCCAGAAATGTGTTCCTATCAATTATAATGATGTTCATCATAGTGTCTCACACACACCACACAGACATGCCATTATCAGAATGGCATCTCACTTAGAAAGCACTGGTAGAAGAAAATATGTAGTTTAATAGCGACCTCCCCCACTTCTTGACACTCTTCATTGCTTTATTTATGGATGAGCAAAGTCACACGTCGTAATTATGTTGCGCTGGCATTTTCTGGACATTCAGTGCTCTGTTCATGCTCTCTGATGTGCCACTTATAGCTAAACTAAGCAGAGCATGCCACTGCATAGGGAAATGGTGTGGAGTGAATAGGGGTGACAGCTGTCAAGACTTTGAATTTACTTGAAAGCATTTGTTAGCTTTTTTTTCTCAAAACAGCCCTTAGAATAAAGAATAATAAGAATAATTTTCCATTTAAATAAAATACTATATGCTGTATTTAAAGGCGGCATGTTGGATAATAATCAGGTAAACCACTACCTAGACTAATCCAAATAAAGTGCAGGGGTCAGGTTTTTCTGAAAGCATTAGAATGCTAAAGACATCGTAAACCACTGTCTTAAGATCATTTGTTGAATTAAACCTGTCTTAATAAAAGTAGTAAATGAACATAATCTTGAATATTGTGCCACTTCTGAAGGCTGCTTCTTAAATTGTGCCTGTGTCTGTGTTACAACTGACACAAACCTGAAAGTGAGAAAAAGAAAACCAGAATCCAAATTAAGATATATGGATCACAACCTTTTATCATAAACATTCACAGATAAATGCTCTTCTTCATATTTTTCAAAATGCATGATTATAATTTGTAATTTGAAGAATTATATTTTTCAAATAGTCACAATCCTCTTGAAACTCAAATCTGTAAATAATGACTCATGTCAGTTCATGAGATGTCATTGTGCGTGATTTTTGCACTGGCCGTTACATTTCCCATGCTTTGCAACATAACCAATAAGGGATAAGGTATAGTTCGTGCAACAACAATGAATAATATCAGCAGTGATACTACAGGTGTCAAATCATTTTAAATACTTTTATATCCTATGATCCTGAACAGGGTGAAGAGAGAGCTGGTCTGGCAGCACAGGGCAGGAATAACCCCAGTCCACCATAGAGTACATATACTCACAGACACATGTGAGCTATTTTAGAGACTAATTAATCTAACAAGCATGTATTTGGACTGTGGAAGAAGTCCCAGAGTACCCAGTGTAGTGTTAAACCCAGGTGCACACAGGGAGGACATGCAGAAAGGACCCAGACCGCTCCACCTGGGGATTAAACCAAAAAACTTCTCCCTATGAGTGTACAATGATACCCACCGAGCAACCATGCCGACACAGCCCACAGTGGGCAAATATTTAGTTCTCTTACACTTGCAGCTTCTGGCAGCTTCATTGGGATGCCAAGTTGACCTTTCTATAATCTAAAAAAACTTGATCAGGAATGGTACTCCCAGACAGGAATGATCTAAGAAAGTGCATTATTTGGGGAGGTCACACTAAATAGTGAATTTTGCCTACAAAAGCCATTTTGTTCTGAAAATTACGTGGTTTTTTTCTTTTGTGTACATACTTTTTGTATATTCTGTTTCTGTCTTAATAAAAAGTCTGAGACAATTTTATAGGGTCATTATATCATTGCTAAAACAACTATTCTAATGGTGGCCTAAGACTTTTGCACAGTACTGTTGTACCACAAAACATTAAGGCACTTCTAAAACTGTTTTGCCATATAATGGCATTGCAAACAATAATAAAACCAGCAATAAGTAAGCAGGACCATTTGTACCTTGTATCTTAATAACAGTACAACATTAATATAATGTTGATGCACTTTTTTCATTTTTTGATAGAAATTGGCTGGCAGGGCTTTCTAAGGATCCTGGAGAAATTTCTGTGTTAGGTGTTTGGTATATTTATTAAAATTCTGTATTCCTATCATTTAAAGTAATCCAATCCAATACGAAAAGTAGTACAGTAAAGTACAGTGGAAAGCAATAAAACTTTATTTTACTTTATATATGTTGCTCGTTCACAACATATAAGACAAGAAGAACAAAAAAAAAATAGAATATAAAAAGAATATAAAAAACAAGAATGCCAAAATTTTTGCAAAATATACTACAATGTATAGTTTTCTGGTTAATTGCCTGATTTTTGTTTCATCCTATGATGATTATCCAAATGAAGCAGAAAACAGCCATCTCATTTGAAATACTTGCCATCAGGCAGAGTGTTGGGGCGGAGTCAGCGACAAAGTAGGCTACTTTAAAGTCTCTTGTAAAATTCTTGATATAGAGCGCTTTTGGGAAACACTTGCAAAAGAGGCACATTTTGTAGCTCAAGTACATCGTAAAGTTGCTCGTTAATGACTAAGATTCATCGATATTCAGGAACCCGCCCCTCAGCAATTAAAGATTAATAGTGAAAACTTGAATCAGAGTCTTGACCACTGAGCCACCAACGGTCCAAGATAAATGACCAAGTTAGTTTGCATGTTACAGCAGGGACTTGTCTTGAATAAAGGCCTTGTAGGTTGCACTGTGATTTAAACACACACACACACACACACACACACACTTTACTGGTGTATTCACAGTCTTCAGTGACTTTCTTATGCTACTACTTTATATGCTATAATTCTTATTCTCTCTTTAATAATCCTCTATATTATCTTGTACCTTCTTTATTTCATCTTAGCCTATGCATATATATATATATATATATATATATATATATATATATATAATTTGGTTGTAATTTTATTTTCTTTTGTTTTCTTTACATACTGTATGTTTGTAACTTCTTAACATTCCCAGGTTATGCAAGGAGGACAGGTCCCTATTTGAGGCTTGGTCCTCCCAAGATTTTTCCTTTTGGGGAGTTTTCCCTTGCCACTGTTGCCCCAGACATGCTAAATTATGGCAATATATATGTGTAAAGCCGCTTTGAGGCAATGCTGTGTTTTAAAAAGCGCTACATACTGTAAGTAAAATGACTTTTAGATGTCTACGTCATGTCCTATTAACAAGTAGGTTTTATTGTAGCCAAAAAAAGGAATCTTGACTGCCATAAATGTAGTATTGTGTGATTTTATTTTGTGGGTATGAGAAAAGTTTTTTTACTGAGTCCAACCATAGTAAGTTTAGAACCAATATTAGAACCTGGTGTGGTTTGACTTGCGCATGAGCACTGCAGAGATGAAGGGGGCTGAGTGAAGCCATTCACAAATAAGGACTTTCTAATATCCATCTAAAGCTTGCTTACATTTGGTTAGTAGCTCAAGACAGATTAAAATACATAAGAAGTATGCTACATAATATACTTCACTTTATTTGCATATTGTGATAACTACCTTGTGATAAAATTACATGTCTTGTTTACCTGTTTATGTAATTCCAAAGCATAATGCTCTTATTTTCATTTATAGTGTAGTATATATTGTGATTCACTGTATTCAGTACTACTTAAAGTATGTGTTTCTGTGTACTAAATATGGCTACTACAAACACATTTTCCAGTTTTAAATTCCTAGTATAACAAACACCAAATGGAGCAATAATTATCCCTTTATACCGAGTACTAGAATAATTAAAACGGCTAATCTAATTGAATCAGCCCTTTATTTTCGGTCAAAGCATGAGCCGTTTTCTTCACCACTAAAAAAAACAGGCTTGTTAAGATTATTGGGTTAGCCAATTAATTTGGTGGGAGAAAGAAACACTTGGTTGTTCTGGGTGCTCTTTGCATAGTTGCATAAATAGGACTAATTAAACTGTCAAAAACAAGTCTGTCTACTTCTCCAACAGGGGACTTGTGACAGCCCTTTAACGTTGCATGAGCAGTTTCTAAATACCAAAGGCGTTTTTCTTTAGGTTTTTTGTTTTTTGCTTGTTGATAGTGTTGATAGTGTGGTTACTTGTATCACAAATAGACCAGAGAGCCCTAATGGTGCGTCTGGACAGAAAGACAGAAGAGGGCTTTTACAAAGACACTAGACTGCATCACATTCTGCCTTGATTGACCAGTGCTAAAGAGAAGTTCAAGTGTGTCTTTTCTTTTGTCTTCCCTCAAACCATTGAAGAGTATGTGTGGTGTGTGTATGTGCAGGGGGTTGGGGAGGGAAATTTGTATGCAAGCAGTGGTATTGGCTCCCCTTTTGCACTTCAGAATTTGTTTCTCCTCACCTGCCTGTTGCTGTGAATTGTGGTATATATATATATATATATATATATATATATATATTTAAATGACAGAACTGTAAGAAATGATCTGAATGCAATAGAATTCAGATCTGGAACAGGCAAATTAAGCAAATTAATCATCTAAACAGATCAAAATAAGTTAAAGTGGACTAAAGAAAAGCAAACAGGGAATGTAGTGGCGAATAACCAGGAGAGATGGAAATCAACCAGTCAATGCATAGATGTACTTTGAAATGTTATACACTTTTCTAATTTATAAAAAAATAGGTTTGGTGATAAGTTAGGATTTATAATGATAACATGACTATTAAAGTTTTTATTTCAGGTAAAGCATATCAAGTCAGTGACATGGCCAACAATTAGATCAGAATTCAATCCCACTTACAATTGGTGGAAATACAGTTTGTCAACCATTATTTGCCTAAATATATGTAGAAATCCATTTTTCATTAGTGAAGTTCATGCCTCAAAGAAAGCCATCATACTTATAACTGTATATCATTATAACTTTGTCACATTTGTACATTCACACTGACCTTGATCTTCAAACATGGGTGTGAACATGCAATTTGTATGCTAGCTTGCTCCCTGTAGCTGCCTGCAGCAAATTCATAAGCCTGATGCTCACCTACAAAGGAGAGCAAGAGATCATTTTTAAGAAAGCAGAGACCTGTCTTGGATGGCACCTTAGGCAGCGACAAAAACAGCTTATTCAGAGAATCAAGTTTGTGCCCCAAATTTGGTGATTTGAAGGGGTTTTGTCATACCGCAAAGGATAACACTCTGATTTCAATGATATCTTCTTACCCACTTCACACATGAAACTCAGCGACCCCAAATTGATACCACTTTCCATCTGTGGTCCTTGGAGATCACTTTAGCTCTCTAACTATCCTCTTCACCATGAAGGTGTGTAGTTCATAATAGCGCTAGATGTTAGCTTTGTTTATCATTATCTTAATAGTTGATTTGGATGTTTTCAAACATAGTTATATTTATTTCTATCAGCTGATTTATGAAGGTCAGCACATTTTTGTCTCAGTTGTGAATGGTCAAATATTTCATATGCCGGTGAATGTTTCAGGGAATTTGGCTTCAGTGGTAAATCAAATTTAGGTCCTCAGTTGGAAGAACATGCATCATTTTGTTCGTTCAAATTTCATCTCAGTCATTGACTTATTATCAACAACTCATTGCTCACCAAACATAAATGTCAGAAGAATGGGTTCAACTCAGGTGTTGGGGTGTGTGTGTGTGTGTGTGTGTGTGTGTGTGTGCGATAAATGCAGTAGGGCAGAAAACATCAACAGGTCAGGGACTAAACTGAAACAAAAACAGAACAAAACAGGACAAATTCAGCCCAGTGGTAGAGACAGACTGATAGTGGCTCATCCTTTAACAGGGTCTTGTCCAGCATCGGTAAGTTTAGTCTAAGCTTGGCTCTCTCTTCGTGCCCTGTTATACATCCAATGCCAGGGGTCAATCTCATTCACTCGTCCTAAGGCTGCCATGGAGATCAGCCCTCAGCCAGGAGCTCTGACCACCCCCGGAATTTTATACATACTCTCCTCTCCTCCCCTCTCCTCCAGCCTTCCTTAAATCTCTTCATCCCTGCATTTACAAAGTCATTAATGAGACATTCAGGGCTTTTTGAGTCGGTCAGCTATATTGTGTTTTTTTAAAGAAAAGAAGACAGAGACAGAGAAAGAAATAGAGAGGAAAAGAATGGAAGACGAGTGCTAAGAGGGAGAGCAAACATAAGAGTGGGCTAAAAAATGCACCCCCCAGCTGGGGCAGTTAGATCATGTTCTTTTCATGGTCCGATTAGAATCAAATCGATCCCTCCCTCCTCCCTCACTCCATGGGCCAGCCCAGACAGTTTTGGATGGGAGACCAAAGCAAGAGATCTCCAAATGTCCCAGCCGGCTGCTCCACCTGAATGATAATCACAATCACCCTCTGGCCTGACAAGACACAAGCACATGAATGTTTTTGGGAATTAACTGGCTCTGTGTATGTGTAGGAGTGTATGAGTGAGATGAGCTTGGAGAGATAAACTAAAAGAGAAATACAATGTAAGAGTTAACTTAGTAAGGGATATTTTATTTACTAAACCAATTGCAAAAGGTAGATCACACATCAATTAATAAAATCTATTTTTATGTGATTAAAATACCAAATACAAAATGTCAGTTTGCATACACGACTGTTCAATCATTATTCGGGTTATTTAGTTACTTAATCAATATACATCTTTGCCAGATGCATTATCTGTTGAGTACAGCATAAAACATAACATTGCATGGCCTGGAGCAGAAAAACGTGTGCATACTGAATGCTAAGTAATGTTTTTTTTGGTTGCTTGCTTCCTTATAAGCACCAAGTTGATGAGAATGAGCAGTGAATTAGCTGCATCCAGCAGTTTGAGAACAGTTTCTGATTAATTTCTATTTGAGAATCAGTTTCTATTTGTGGCAGTAAGATGGCACAATATTCACAGT
Organism: Parotocinclus spilosoma; assembly: GCA_033117975.1. Taxonomy (NCBI): domain Eukaryota; kingdom Metazoa; phylum Chordata; class Actinopteri; order Siluriformes; family Loricariidae; genus Parotocinclus; species Parotocinclus spilosoma. Next base: position 1,474,597 of record JAVSBV010000087.1, on the reverse strand, counting down.
AAGAAGAACTGCATTTTGGCAACACATTACACCAGAAAAGCAAGAGGAAAAACAAAAACTGCGTCTTTGCAACACAGTACATTAAAATTCAGTACACTCATTCCTAGCAACCTGTTCTCTATTCTCTTCCTACTTACCTTCTCACATTGTAAATACAACAGGAAATATGTCACATAGAGGATAGTTCCTATTCCATAAATATGTTTTTGTGCATGCGTATGAGAGAGATAGTAAGCAGGGTAATGAAGGGCTGAGAGAATTAATTTACACACAGATTCACAGTGAGATAAGAATTTACCCTTCCTAAATAGTTAAAAATAGAAAATTGAAAAGTGGTCAATGTTGATATACAATAAATGAATGTATGGGAAACACTGCAGTATCTTGCCTATTTAGTCAATATAATTACACTAAAGTATATCATATAGCATTGCTAAGTTAGATATTTAAGGGAGTTATTTGGACCACGCCCAGATTTTATAATGTGCTAAAAATACGATAATGAATCTTCAATGTTAAGGTACACAACACTCGACAACAATCCATTCTGGAAAATTTCTTTAATTGGTTCTTGCACCTACCTTTAGCTAACTATAATAACTACTAATAACTTGTATTATTTATAGTATTGTATAGAACAGAATAGGGAACAAGATTGGTTTGTTTCAAATAGGTTTCACTAAACAATAGTGTTTAATCATTACAGTACCGAAAATTAAGGATCACATATAAATACGACTTAAGGGGTCGCAAACAATTAAAATATGCAATGTGATGAAAATATTATATAAATACTAATTTCATGAGTAAAGTAAAATTAAAAAAAAAAAATCAGTGTATTCTATAGATCTGTATTTTAAAAGAAGTGCTACCCACTAAAAGCATTTCACTCCACTGGTTAAATACAACTTGAAAACCACAAAAAAACCCCAAATGATAATGAACAAGACACCAGGACAGGTCTTTACTGCTCGAAATCAACTTAAAATGTGTCATTTTCCACTTTGTTTCACCTGAAAGGGTCACAGGTAAGCGTGGCTTCTCATACAGGTTTTAGACAATGGTCGATCACCAAACCAGGAATAAAAGAAAGACCAAATTAACCACAGCACCTGTATATGAGCTATAGTGTACGATATAATGATATAATAGAATATAAAAACCTAGATGTAATTTGCAACATCATAAACATCATACCTACTTATGCTAATCATATCCAATTTGTATTTGTAATATGATATTTTAGTGAAATTGATTATTTAATACTTTTCTAAGTATGTATTTGATTTTTCCTTTTAAAAGGCAACATAATGGTGCAAGGCTATACTTATTGCACTCAGCAATTTGGTTAAGTGGCATTTTAAAATAAAAAAAGGCGATTAGGGAGAATCTATGCATAAGTGCTTTTGTATAAGTGATACCTTGTGTGCATGCTGGATTGGATCTTAGGCCTTTAATGTGCCTGTGCGGTGTCTAGGTTCTACTTAATGAATAAAACAGCACTGTGAAGGGGATATTTAGTGTCGTAGTACCAAGTGCTATCAAACGCTCTCAGAGAATGGATGATACCAGCAGTCTCCCGGCAGCTGCAGCCACTTGAGAGAGTGAGAGCAAGAGATTAAGGGAAAGACAGAATGAAAGAAATGGGACGAGGCTAGAGGAGAGCGCTATATGGGATGTTGATGGTTTTAACAGAGGGAAGGGCTATGCATTGAAAAGTTGGCACTGATGGACTCTCTCTGTAGCCTTTACTCGTACAGCTGGGCTTACACCTGCCTCTCCTCGTGCCCTACTCGCATTTGAATCAAAGCTAAACTTTCGGATTCGCCAAATCAGACCTGCACACAGATTAGTTCTGATGTCTTATCATTGGAGTGCAGTGCTAAGATTAGGGTTACGCCAATACTTTTCCATCTTGTGTAGGCTGGGTTTTCTCGTAGTGGTTACTTTTTAACTGAAAGGCAGCTGAGCTGTAAGAATGGGGGTGGGGTCAGCCTGTTGCCAATCATGCTGATCCCTCTCTCTCACCTTATATGCATGTCTATTCATCCAGCAGCTGCATTTCTAGATCTCACCCTCTCACACTTTTTCTGTCTCCCTCGCTCTCTGTCTCACCCAGCCCTGAAGATGGATGTCACAGACCCCGAACGGGGCAACAATGGCCTCCAGCACAAGGTGAGCTGCCGCAGCTGTAGAAGCGACTTTCTCTGGGCCGCTAACTGGCTAGCATGAACGGCCCAGTATGGCAACAGTATGCTTTTGTTCTGGCTCTCAGCCTGAAAAGGGCCGAGGGGGGCTTCATCGCAGCATCCTAACACCAACTCATTTTTCTCTCCCTCTCTGTGCCCTCTTTACCCTTCTCCCCCTCTGTCTTTCCCCTTCTCTGGCTCAGCAGCTTTGTGTGTGTGTGCTAAAGTGGGCGGGAGGAAATGTGAGGGCATGGGGATGATGGAATACGGGCGTGCGGCGGGCGGTTGGGGCCTGTTTTGGGCGCGTTTTCCCCGCCGCCCCATTAGAGGGTCGTTTATGGGCCTTGTGACGGCTTTGTCCAGCGTGTTCGGGGGCGGCCGCGCTCCGTAATTGGCCGATTGGCCACGCTCAGCAGCGGTGGCTGTGATTTATAACGCCCACTGAATGGACCTGACTTCATAACGGCGCAGGAACGGCACTGAATGCACGCTAGCAAAAAACCTCCCGTGAAAGGATGAAACATCCACCGAGGCCTTTGTGTCGGTGTGAAATCGGCCAATGGGCACAAAGAGAGTTGCCTGGAGTCCCCCTCTTTCTTTCTTCATTTCTGTTTTTCTCTACTTCTCCATCTTTATTAATCTCTTTTGCCCCTCTACCTCCCTGTTTATCTACATCACCGCTTCTTAGGCCACTCTCTTTTTTTCTCTTCTCCCTCATCTCTCTCAGCACCCAACAATCTCTCTCTGTCTAGGGTCGGCCTCATCTTCTTTTCTCTCTTCTTTTCGAACCACTCGCTATTGTACCGTCTTTGTTATTTGTCTTTGTATTGTTTTTGTAGACACAGTTGTGTCTAATATTCTTTTCAGGTCAGGCTTTTTAGTCTGCCTCGTTTCATCTTAATCTCACAGTCTTTACAAAGTTGTATCACAGCACAAGTGGATAGTCTGATGTGGCAAACCGGCAGTATAAGTTCTTCTCTTGCTGAGAGATTATCTGTTTCTCCATGTACTATCAAATCTTTCAGGTCTTATACAAGTTATTCCATGTGTGCCCTGGCTCTGGACCTCCCCCTGCAAATCTGACCAGGATAAGTGGGTTTAAAACAGGGGGACAATTAGATACTTTAGATACTTGAGCCATAACTTTAAAGCTCTGCAGCTTTCAAAACCAGTTTGGTTCCAGAGAATCACTCCAACTGAATGCACATCCTCATTTGATGATCCAAGAACATGCATTGATCTGTAATGAATAAAGGAAAAGGCCTTGATCCCTTGAAACAGGATTTAATCTCTGATCAAAACAGAAAACTTCCCCAGTCCCCTATTTCAAATTGAAACCACTCCTCCTAAATGTTACATGAAAATTGATAGCAAATGAAATCTAAATCCCTACCTCCAGCTACCTTCACTTACATTCTTATTCAAAAGGCTAATTGAAAGCATTTGAACTATACTCTGAGCAGAAAGTGTTTGTATTACACAAATGAAACGTTCATACAGATTCAAATCTGATTTTCACGGTGCTGAGCAGTTTTACAACCAGGCTTCCTAGGCTAGAATAACTCAGCTTATGAAGACCATATCTATGGGATAACATTGTAAAAAACAATAAACATATTCAGCTGGAGTGTTCTAGAAAGTGGGACAGAGTTTGCAGTGTTTGTGTTTAAGTGGGGCATTAGCTCATGTTTTTAATGTGGTTTTCAACAATCCCCTATTTAAGATTCACTCACTTATCATTGGTTGAATCATGTAGTAGGTATACAGGGTCATATACACAAAGATAAGTTACTCTTTTCTATTTATATGATGACTTCTTTCTGCCTTTTCAGTATGTACTAATCACTCCATTATGTCTTTTCCACCTTCTGGGTTATATTATCAACAATTTGCCAGTAACATGGGCCCACGTTATAAATGCAGAAGGCTCACATGAACAGCACAGACAAAGATTTCCTATATATCATATATTCTGTACTGGTAAGACTGCTGGTGTCCAACAAGAGACAAATCTATTTGAGAAAAATAATAACCAGGAACACTTGCTTGTCACAGACCACAGAAGAACTCTCATTATTTTTCATCAACTCAATGTTCCTGATCACACTGTGAAGACCACCAATAAGTGTCTTAGGAACAAGTTTATCAGGCTCCTTTCTATTTTGGGAATGCCAACAAATTTATATGCCTTTCCTGAAGAAAGCTTTCTCACTACTTGCTATGTGCCTAGACATATTATTATCCTGAAAAAAATCTTTGTCACTAACCAAATTTCGGTATTGTTGGGTGGGTAAATGTGATTGATTCTACAAGCAGTTATCTTAGATAAATATGTTGTATTTGAACAACAGAAAAGCTCCAGTATTGTCTCTTTGGTCAATGCACATTCATGATTCATCACTACACACCACTTTCTATTACTTTCAACTACAATAAACAAGCTAAATGAACATCCTCTTAGTGTGGGTAACTGTATAATTCTTGCTAAGGCTAATGATGAGGAGAGTGCAATCAAGGCAGGATGTAACGTATTCAAACAGCCAGCTATTGGATGGAGAAATGTGTCAGAAGGAAGCCACAGTTAAGCGCTGTTTTGACCATCTGATCAACATCCATTTGCTTTAACAGCAGAGGCCGAATTATTATAAATCATAATAGGAAAGAAATTGTGCCATGGTTGCCAGGTTTGCTTATTCTAGGCAATTTTATGGAAAGTTATTCTATAAATTTGCAAGTATTGTTAGTTGCGGGTAGCAGCTTATTAGCTATTATTAAAAAAGTTTAGGTTTATCAGGTATCAGGTTCTTATTTTGGACTTGTTCACTGATCATGTCTGTCTCTCCAGTATTCCTATAAGTTTGGTTTGTTCAAAGACTAAAGGCAATAGATACATATACATTATTATTATTATTATTTTTATTATTATTATTATGTTTTTTATTAACTGCTCGTGTGGTCAGTCTCATATTTTAGTACTTCACCTTTTCTTATTTTGATCCAATTTGCTTTTGGGCCTGTTTCCATAGACATAGTTGCTTGTTTCTCTCGTGGGATCAGGTAAGAGTGGAGTGTGTGCGTGTTTGGGTGGTGTAACTACACTGCTCACAAAAATTTGTGGGTATCTCATTAGGGCATGTTTCGTTTTGAAATATCTACTTATTTTTGTGAGCAGTGTACATTACAGGTCATGTTCTTTCTTGTTTGTTAACTCACATTTACAGTATACTATAGATTGTTCTGACTCGGTTGATGCGTTTAGAGATAAAACACAAAGTTAAAGTTACTTGTGTTTTTGTCTTCGACTTTCTGCTACTTATTATAAGTTTAAATGACATTCATAAGTGCATGTGCCTATTCTATTGTAAGTATAGTATTAATTTTTTATTTGCCCACTATCTGTATATACCTTCTAACCTATATCTATATAAACTGGTTCACATTCACTCTTTGATTCTCAGTTTCGTATGACAGATCTTTCATGAAGAGAGATTTGCCTAAGTCTATACATAAGTCTTGGGCAACACGGTGGCTCGGTGGGTAACACCGCTTGCCTCACAACAAGAAGGTCCCGGGTTCAATCCCAGGGTGGAGCGGCTTGGGTCCTTTCTGTGTGGAGTC
>JAVSBV010000087.1:1460124-1468690 GCA_033117975.1 Parotocinclus spilosoma | reverse complement strand
TACTTCATGGATCACATCGATGAAGGACAGAAATGTGTGGAGATCAATGATCCATCAAGTGACCGAGAGTCGGTTGCGACTGTACGGTTAATTCCATTCCATAAACAAGTCTTTCATTTACCTTCATAAAAGCTTAATCACAGATAACCGGGGATTAGTCAGCAGCAAAGGCTTTCAATCCATCACAGGGCACATGCACACACATCCACTTACTCACACACACTGAGAAACCTTAGAGATGCCAATTGACCTAACATGGGCCTTTATAATTTTGGAGGAATTTGGAGTACCCGGGAGGAACTCATGCAAACTCCACACAGGCAGAATATGGGCCAACAATTTAAAACAGGGATTTCTGGAGCTGTGAGGTGACATTGCTAAACGCTGCACCACGTGCTTCCCTCATGGATAATTAATATAACAAAGCTGCTTATGTCCTCAGTTTAACTGTAATGGATAAGTGTGGCCAATTTTTCTGACTTTCTTAACTTCCCTTGGGACTCTAATATGTGTCAGTGTGTTCCCGGCGTCCTCCCCTCCCCTCGACCCTTTCTGTTCCCCTGATGCTCACCTACTCAGGAGGGGTTAATATAGTCGCTCTTTACTTGTGTTAAATAGGAACAGTTTCTCTTGGATTAATTCCCCATTTTGTCACTGCCGGTAAGCAAGGCCTCTTACTGTTCAGTTCCTTATTCCCTGCCTAAATGCTTCACTATCCCTCCCCACCTCTTGTTTTTTTCTATCTCCCTTCCTGTTTCGCCTTATTCCCTTTTTTACTCAATCCTTGCCTTATTCACTTGAGGCCATCCGGGATGTGTTGCTAAGGAGATTTGATTTTGCCATACTTTTCTCCCTGGCTTTTTTTCTGTGTTTTTCATTGATTTAAAACACATTTGAATGCCCCTTAGTCTCTGTTGGGGGAGCACAGAGGAGCTCTCACTTAGTTGTGGAATTCTGCTCTGAAGGGATAGGTGGGGAGGGTGTCTAAAGAAAAAGTGTTAGACCTAAAGAGAGGCACTCAAGTGAAAAACGGGGTGATTTTGTAGAGCTTGGGACCTCGCTAACTAACACAATATCATATACACAAGTCCGTGACCACCCACCCCTCCTCACTAGTCACTTTTTAAAAGTCACTGTGTGGGTCTTAAAATATAAGAGGGTACTGGTGGTCATACCTGTCACTAATCTGTGAATCCAATCTTACAGCTGAGTTTGCAAGTGATGTCACATGAGTCGTCATCAACTGTAAAAGGAAGCTCCTCTTACTGGACTTATTGAGCATCCATCTGATGTCATACAAGCCTAAAGGTCTGATAATGATAATGGGTATACTGTGCCTAGCTGCCAGTCCAGCATCAGCTCAAAGGCCAGTCCTAGCTCTGTCTCCACCACACAGCATACACTGCATACACTGTAATAACTATATTTTTATTAATGTAATGTAATTAACATAATTCCCAAAACAGTCAGTAATAACACACGTCATTGTGCTTAAACATAGCGGGACAAGTATCAAATCTTAAATCAGATATAAAAACACTACTTAACAATGTAACTACGAGGCAGCATGGTGGCTCGTGGGTAGCATTGTTCCACAGAAGGAAGGTCTTGTGTTCAATCCCAGGTGGAGTAGTCTGGGTCAACTGTGGTTTCCTCCAACAGTCCAAAGACATGCTTTATGTTAATTGATTACAAAAGTGGCCCTAGTGTATGACTATGTATATTAGTGTGGGAGTGCGTGGTTGTATATGCCCATCGATGGATTGGTGCCCTGTCTAGGGCTGTTCTTGCCTTGCGGTTAGGAACCACCTGTCCTGCTACCCTGTTTAGTATTAACAGTTATTTTCTTTTCATAAATTCAGTGATACTTTGTATTCAGTAATTTCATCTAGGCAAAATGAATGTTAAAGGTTAACACAGAACAGCCCAAGGTGTCATATATAGGTATGAACCATTTAAAAACCATTCCTATCAATGTCCTTTTTACGTCAGCGCTTGAGGTCTTAACAATTATAATAAATTATAACAGAAAACAAAGATCTGTCTTATAAACTCAAGACGCTGTGGCCATAAATAGCCAATCTGTGTGGTCACCTCAACCATAGCTGTAGATCCATGAGCAGAAGTAAGAGTTTAAGAATGGAAGTTTTATCATTTGCGTGTGTCGGTGTGTATATCAGTAAGTAAGTCTTGTGTTCGTTTTGCTCATTAGCTTACGTTTTTACTAGAGACTGTTCTAACATAGTTGATGTGTTTAGAGACTTTTATGATCAACGTTTGTGCAAGTTTGTGTGTATTTCTTCCTGCTGCTTATTTGGAAATTACTAGTTTCCACACAACTTATTCTGGTCTATGTAATTCTGGTAATTTCTGGTCTATGTCCATTTCAGTCAACGACCTATTTCACAATCACATACCTGTAAATGAACTGTAAATTATAGATTTACATTTATGTCTTATAGCAGATACCATTATCCAGAGTGACTTATAATTTATACTTACCCAATAAACCCAATAAATTCAAGCAATATATTGGGTTAATGGCCTTGCTCAGGGACACATCTGTGGTAGCTTGGCATGGGTGGGATTTAAACCCTGGACCCTCTGGTCCATATTCCAGTACCTTATACTGTATGTTTTAAATAGGAAGGATGACATTATTGGATCCTGTACTTGTATGCAAATAAATGGCGTGCAAACAGGGATTATGATATGATGCACTAGCACTGACCAATATGTACACTAGATAGTCAGAGCTGACATTTTGTAATCCATGTGGACATTTTACTGGTCCCCACAAAATTTCTTTATTTTTTAGTCCAAAAAAAAAAGTTTGATTACTGAGGCTGTACCACTAATTGCTACATCATTACACTTATTTATCCCTATCAATTATTTAGCATTATTATCAATGATAGTAAGACAAGGTTTTGTGTATGTGTATTTACAGGTGCACAGCTGAGGGCCTTGTTGCTCCCCTCTAAACATTCCCAGACCTTCACATTCAGACACGGCCATTTCACGTTTGGCCCCAAAAAACACAATATGGGTCTAAATGACCATTGACTTACACACGCAAATCATTTCAATGACTTTGGCTGCAGGGAAGACAGAAAATACACACTTTTGTTTTGGAACAACACCTCCTCCTCATGCACACTAATTTCAATTATGGCATAATGAGATAAAATACAGATGTCTTGCATGCCTTGACTACTGCTTTTGAAGCAAGGTTTGTTTCAATAAACCTTACAGGAAAAACTGAATCAACGCCATGTTTTCACACTCATGTACTACTAATGCATAAAATTAAGGCAGCATGTGCTTCTAAAGAACAAAGCAAATGTATTTGCCTTGAACATATTTTTGTGACAAAGATCCAAACAATGCACAACAAATGATCTGTTATGAGTTGTATACATATTGTGTTAGGAAAACTGCAAATTCTGTGGACATAGTGTCTGAATAATCCCACTCATATTCTGTTTTTATATCCCAGTTCTCTTCTGTTTATGTTGCCAAGAAACTAGATAAGTAAACACTCCAGTCTGAAACCTTTCTTTTCTTCCCACACCACGTAATCATAAGTGAGTGCTCACTCAGTGATCTGAGACCATGTTTGCATGTGTGCGACAGCAGTGTAGTCTAGGCTGACTTATTTTCGATTTCCATAATCAGCATCAATGGGGGAAGGCTAGGCAGGTCAGAGAAGCAGAAAACATCAACATCATAACATGTTACATAACCTCCAGGTTTCATGATCAGTAATAAATGGACCTGCATATGCTTGAATTAAGTCATGTAGATAAGTTGTGACATGTTTGGGTGATAAAATCTAAGTAGTTCTAAGTAAAAGTGGTTTACAAAATTAAGGAAAAGTTTCTAATATATAGCACGAAGAATGTCTGATGTTTAAGGCAAAAAGGAAAGTAAGTATAAATAAGTCAAAATAAAAAGCAAATGCAAAGCCTGGGAAAGGTCGTGTTGGAGTCTAGAGCCTAACTCAAAATTCAGTGTGTGCCAGCAAAGGTACAACCTTGACAGGGTGATTCCATCGGTTCTGTAACTACACCAACTAGCCTTCATGCTGCAACCAACAGCTGGCTCTTACTTACCAAATCTGATCAAAAAGTGGTCACTGTCAAGGAATTTCATCCACAGTCACCTGACCTAAACTTTGCTGAACATTTATATAGGGAATTGAAGACAGAGAAAGCCAAGTAACATCACAAGATAATCTTTGAAACATTGTGAGTTCATACTGGGAGAACATGGACCTTTTTGGACAAACCTGTGGCGTCAGTGCCAGCTGTAGTGCATCTCATTACAGAAAAGGGGGTAACATACTAAATACTATTAAATACTAAAATGTATCAATAGTGTTTATTACTATTTTTTTACTCAAATTGGTTCCACTCAAAATATTGATCATAAAAATAGCAGATATTTCAAATTGACATATTAATTGTATTTGAATGAATTAAAAACAATAATTCAAATCCATTTTACATGAGCATTTCATCTTTTTGTCCAGATTCCCAGTAGTAACTATGAACACAGGACAAACAGTAAGGCTCGAAGATATATAACAGATAATTTGGAAGTTGATCAAATCAGCCAACTAGAATAACACAGGCTGATTTTGAGCCAAGAGGAAGACATTTATTTACTGGCTTGTTTGATTGCAATCTGATATTAATATTAAGAAAGCTGACAAATAAACTTTTTACAGACCACTTCAACAGCTCCAAATTCCTGAGAGACAATTCAAAAGTGTAAGACAGGAAACAGATTGGAAAAAAATGATTCAATAGGGGCAACATACAGGAACGCAATAATAGATTTTGACTGAAATATAGAGCCCACAAAAATAAGGGGTTACTTCCAAATGAAATATCCTGTCCTAAAATATCCCCTAATTTTTATGAGCAGTGTACACAAAACAGCCCAAGAAATCATGAGGAATGTTATTGATATATGAACATCATTGTAAGCGTTCACAATCCAATTAACGAAAGTGATCAATTGTAATTTTTAGCTTTATGATAAAGTAACTAAAGGGTTGAGGTTAAAGCAAAGGTTTTATTAAAGCAGTTGAGACTAAAGGTAATACAAAAAAGGTTGAAATAAACTGAGACAGCAAACTTTGTGAAACCAAAATGTGTGCCATTCTCAAAACAATATGTCCTCGACTGTTTGCATTATTAAAATGTAATTATTAATGCACATTCCAGCTGAAGGAGTTTTCCCAGCTCTAGTGCTACAAAAGTACATCATTAGAATAGCCATATATTTGAAGCAATGGATTTAACATTAGACTGATTAATGTGTAAAGTACAATTGTTTAAAAACTAATTTCAAAAGTTTGAAAGCAAAAGATGGTTAGAGTTTTACTAATATGCTAAAATAACTAAAAGAGACACTTTCTTCCAAGATTATTTTAATTATCAACATGTCAGTTTTCCACAAGCTCCAGTAGTAATACTGTAACCTTTAACGCCCATATTTTTTGCATCCCATGCAGTTTTGTGGTCATAATTTTGTTAAAGGTAAACAGTTAAAGATGAACTGTTTTGGTATATAAATCAGTGACAGGTAATATTGTTTTTATTGGGATTGTCTTTCATAATCTTAAACAGGTATTTGATACAGTTAATCATAAAAAAACAATTTTATTACTGTTAAAAATGTTTGTTTCTGTTGGCACTACTCACAACACTCAACACATCATACGAGTAAGTAAGATATACGATCATAAGATATAAGTAATGACTTATATTAAGTTAAGTTAAGTAAACACTTATATTTACTATGAGTGCATTTTACATTTAAATTATAGTCAACCCAGCAATATCTAACATTATTAAAGATGTTTGTTTTACCTTGGTTTTAAATGTTTGAAAAGTGAAACTTGTATGCTAAACTAACATGGACTGCATTCCACATGTAAGACGTGCCTGAGGATGTAAAGACATGTTGAAAAACCCATCTCAGGGACACAAAGAAATACGAGTCAACACAAAGCCTTTTCTTTGCACAGTGCACTAATCCCATCTAGATGCTACTTTTTTATCTGTAAAAGACTCTTTAACAGACCAGTTCCTCTTACATCTCTTCCTCAATGGTAGCCAAAAAATTTTATTTAGAAAAAAACATAATTTAAATAACAATAATATTTATAAAAATAAAAATAATATAAATACATAAAAAAAAACTCATCATACTGATCAAATATATCACAAGGATTTGTAGGATCTGTAAGGAAAATAAATAACAAGGATTCTGTAAGGAGGAATGAACACCTTTGCAGAGGTCCATAAACCAGCCTACTTGCAACGACTCTAACACTCAGCATGAGAATTAGTTATGTGGAAATCTGGCACGTTAGACATGAAAACCTAGGGATTTCTGGTAAATTCTGTTGACTAATCCATACAAATCCGTCACTGAATGTTAAGCTTACAGCGACCCATAAATGTAGATGTATTAAAACAAATCTAGGCTTTACATTTAATTGGATTAAAATAGCCTAATTAATAAATTGATTTGCTGTCTCTCTCATCACCATTTGAGATTCTCAGGTGATGGTACATATTAACTTAAGGTGTATTATTCCAGTAAACTGATACTAGAGTAAGGCAAAAGCTACAATGTGTGATATAGGTAAATCATTAGTATCCCTATTATCAATAGTATAACCAAGTCAACCACCATTACCAATATAATGCTGTTTTAACTGTAAAAGTATTTCTTTAATTAACATTGGTAGATATCTATATGCTCAGAATAACACATTAGCCATACAAAACACGTTCTCTGTTCACACTCTCTCACCATAGTTGTGTGAACCGGTGGTCTTCTTTTCAGAAATGGAGAAAACGAGAAGTAAAGAGCAAGGGTGCAAAGAGATGCTGTCATTCATCCCCTCATCCTCCATTTGATCCTTTTCTTTGGCTAACATTTTAATTCTGGAAGAGAGGAGCAGAAAAAACAGCAAAACTGAGCTAATGTCTCTTTTTGTCCCCCACGGGACGGCCCAGGCTTTCTTCTCGGTCGCTGGTACAAATCAGGCCATTGCGCACCCTTTCTCCTAGCACGACAGGCTGAGAGATAGATCTGAATTGGCCGTTGATGTGAACAAAGTTAATCCTCTATTGGTGTCAAGGTGACCCGAAAAAATCGGCTTAATGTGACTCTGTTAAACTGGACACAGTCTGGCCATTGAAAAGCAGCACCCCCAACCGCACATCTCCTCTGTCGGCTCCAACTGCACTCCTCTCCTCCACCTCCTCCCTCGCTCCTGCCCAGTTTACCACCCACGTACGCCGGTAGCAGTGCATTAAGGCACATACATTCATAACGCTGGTTTATTAAAGACCTGGGGGCCATGGGCATTGTGTGAGATTGAAGCGATTAGGATAAGCCTTCCCATAAGGAAGATGGTCATGGCAGCAGTCCATGGGCCCTAAGACGTAGACTCTCCTCCCACCTTGAAGCCTAATCCCCTATTTCATGCACATTAGGCCTGTGTAAACGGTCCCCTGTGTTTCTATTACAGTGTGCTCTGCTAACGACAGCATTACAGCTCCTAACCCTTTCCTCATATAACAAAAGCGGAACCACACAGGCAGATGCAGAGGAATCAGGTTCTGAGAGAAAGAAGGGATCAGTTGACAGTACGTGGTATTTACAGTGAAGGTTAGTTGTTTCAAGCTCAACTGGGAGTGCACTCCGTTCCTACAACTAATGATGGGTAAACGGACTGTGAAACTTTAAAGGGGGAGAATACTGAGGACTGATGCAGGCGTTCTGGGCGATGTCTGCTATATGCTAGACTACAAACCCCAATTACACCAAAAATACACACACACTTTACTTTACTTTTGCTTTTACAGCATTTAGCGGACACTCTTATCCAGAGTGACTTACAACTTTTAGTCATTACAATCCAAGCAATTGTGGGTTAAGGGCCTTGCTTAAGGACCCAACTGTGGCAGCTTTGGCATAGGTGGGATTTGAACCCAGTACCTTAGCCGCTAGGCTACCGCAGTCCAAACAAGTATTTACATTATTTAGCGGACGTCCTTATCCAGAGCGACTTACAACTGATATGTTTTTACAATTTAAGCAATGGTGGGTTAAGGCCTCACCTAGGGACTCAACTGTGGCAGCTTGGCAGAGGTGGGATTTGAACCTAGGACCTTCAGGTCCAGAATCCAGTGCCTTAACCGCTAGGCTACCACAGTCGTTTATCTCAGAGATGTTCTTTCTTCTTAGAGATGTAAAGCTCTTCTGCAGTAAGCACAGTTCCTTTGAACCTGGATGATGTTCTTTGGTTTTTTTAATAGAGGTATGAGTGAATCTGTCAGTGAGTTTTGTCAGTAAGTTGTTAACAGCAGAATGAAAGAGCAAAATAGATTTTCATCACGTGTCTCACAATTGTTCATTCTTTAACACTCAGCTGAGTGTGCAGAGACATACTTTAGTTAATGTTTAGGTACATTAAGTGGAGTGAAGTAAGTATGTAGCAACAGTGTTTCAAATAGCTGATGATAACTATTGTTTG
>JAVSBV010000087.1:1434835-1446717 GCA_033117975.1 Parotocinclus spilosoma | reverse complement strand
CACACACACACACACACACACATATATATATATATATATATATATATATATATTTGAATTTTTTGAAATGGAAACCAGGTTTATTATTTCATTGTATTTAATAGAAAGACTGCATTTAGTTTTACAAGAAAAACATCAACTAAATTAAATACACACATTTGAACACATCTTAGAAATATTATAGTGTACCTATTTATATAGGAATGCTGGGAATTACGCTGGACTAGCTCGTTTAGGAAAAAGTAAATAACTCACCAGTTTGACTGTGGCAATATTTTGCACGAAATTTATATGTTAAATAAATGATTGTGACAGTTTGTTGACATAAAACTAGTCCACACAGTTAAACTGACATTGTCTTGTTCAGAAGAACAGTAGATCACATTTCCAAAGACAGGAAATGGTTTAGGCGTAGTTTGACATTATGGCTTATACATAAGCTATTGTTATGTGAATTCAAAGATTTGGGGTTGTGCGAGTTTCTGTGGAAGTACACGCCAATAAATTACCATTAACTCTAGTAATAAAAGTTTTCTCAAATCGGATTAAAGCATAGAAATCATGTTTAAACATTTGATAAGGAGAGCTGGATTTTATGTCATTAATCTGATTTCTGAGCGCATTTATAACCTTATTCTGAATCCAATTGGATTTCTCAGTCTGTGCATGCACGCACGCAAATGTAGCCCGAAAACACTAGCTGAATCAAACATGGATTCCAGTTCCGCTTATATTAAGAGACCTTTCTTTTTTTGCATATTGTTTTGATAGACCTGATTGCATGTTATTTTCATTGGATCTGGCAACCCTAGAATTAAATGCAGGGTCCACAAAACGGATACCAAACACTTTAAGGGAGACTCTGCTTGATGTACATGCTTGACAAACATAAGAATTTAATTATTAAAGTTTGAAGATTGTCACATTGTTCTGTGAGATTACAGTAAAAATATAATTCATGTAATTAATAAACTCAGAGCTTTCTCTTTATGCGATTATTCAAGTGCATGTAAATGTGGAGTACAAACAAAATCTAATCGGATCATTAAGCGCATGTACGCACTCACTGAAAGTTTTATAATTGGAATGTGTGTGAAAATGAACAAAAAAAAAAATCTTTCTTCCTTAAAACTGATTTGACAACCGATGTTGCTGTATTTAAAGTTTTCATGTTATTTCTTTCTTTATTTTATTTTACTGCTTGTATTGTATTGCTTTACAAATATTTAATTGTCATTTCTATGGGCACAAGCCACTTTATCTCTGGACTGAATTATTTCCTGGATTCTAGGATCACTTTTATATATAAGCTGTCTGATAGCTTAGTAGATTAAAGTTAATTACATTCAAGGGAGAATGTTACCTGCAAATGATATGTAAATGAGAGGTTAATATATGAGTTTTCACTAACATGCATACACTCCTACTATGCGTGGACTCCACTCCAGATTCTTCAGTCTACAGCTCTCAAACCAACACACAGCCTGTTTGGATGCCATCCAACAGCGTCTTGACTAAGATATGGATTTGTATGTCAAGCTGAGCACATCTGCCCTTGCTTTTATGCAATTTGCTGAGTAAAAGGCAGTTAAGAATTGTTTAGAGAGTTGTAATGCATGCTTGTTATTAAGGAGAATTTTATTATGTCTGGCTGAATGCATCTCAATGTTAAAACTATGCTTAGTGTATCGTTTCTTTTACAATTCAAATTTATTTATATCCTATTGATTTATTTATTGTATTTATATAGCGCTTTTTACAATGGTGCATTGTCTCAAAGCAGCTTTGCAATATTATATTATCCTAAAAAGCCAATCCCAAATTGAGCAAGCCTAGGGCAACAGTTTCCAAGGAAAAACTCCTTGAATAAAGAAGGAAGAAACCTTGGGAGGACCAAGACTCAAAAAGGGACCCATCCTCTTTGGGTGGCCTGGATGTTAATTGAATAATTAAGTTGTAGTAATAGTAAAAAAAAATAATAAATAATACAATTTAAATCAGTAATGCAATTTAATTAGATAAAAAAAAATATAAAAAAAAAATAAGTCCTCAGCAGTAAGTTATTGGAGGCACATTGTCTTCTAATAACTCAACGATGGAGGGAGTTACTGCACTCTGGTGGGACTGGTTATTGTTAATGAAGACCAGTAGAGTGATGCTGAGGGGCAGGAACATAAATGTGTGGTGCTGGGACTGGTACTGGAACATCACCTCAGAGAGAAAAGAGAAAATGTAGTTACTTATGGGTTAAGGGTACAATATATATTATCAATCACTGATGCCATGTGCAGCATGAACCTCCAGCAGCATTACTTATAGCAGCATAGCTAAAGGGGAAGAACTAGAAGGAAACAGAGCCAACCTAAGCCATGCGTCCCAGTCTAAATCTAACCAAAAGCCTGAGTAAATTAAAATGTTTTTAACCTAGATTTAAAAATGTGTCCGAATGCATGTCTTACAATGCAGAAAAACTCAGTAATTTCCTCATCCTCCAAGACAGAAGTAAGAGAGCGTTTAGCATTAGCCCAAATTCCCTGCAATGTAGTTCAGGCGTGACAAGGTCATGGGCATCCACCATACTTTATTCATAGTGTTCTTACCAAAGAACAAACCAGGTCATGCAGTCTAGGACGTAACAGAGCATAGAACAAAGAGGTGTACCTAATAAAGTGACCGGTGAGTGTATTCACTTGCTTGGATACTAAACAATAAAGTTAGTACAGATTTATCCTTTTTTTTATTTAGTAATAACTGGTTTACAAGCATCCATGTAATTTGATTAAACAATGTAATACTTTATCTAATGTGGAAGGACTCTTGTTCTGTCTGTTACTGGGTTTATATTTCCGACTGAAGATCATTTGAATTCCATCATTGGGTTATCATTTTGACATTATGCACATGCCATTAATTTGGCATCAGTTTTCTGCCATTTATCTTAATTGCGCTTCCTGTGCACATTATTTGAGCCGTCTGTTTGAGAACCTGGTGAGTTATTGGACATGTAGACATACGGTGTATGTATTCATTTTCAGATAAGAGATACAGTAACAACCCAGAGATATGTGCAGACATGCGGCCACATACTGTATGCTGACTCTCATGGCAGGGTTTCCAACTGGCATTTTTCAGAATCCTTCTTCAGTATAAAGCACAGCAAGCTGAGTGTTGAGAATTTTTTAGGCCCAGCTGTATGTAACTGTGTCATTGTATCACGTGTCACTGTGTCTAACACCAAGTGGTACACTACCCAAAAGTAGAGTCTGACACTTTTTATAGAGCAGCAGGGGAAGTCGTTTTACATCCTCTTGTGGCAAAAATGAGTGTCTAATCAGATAATACCTGTAATCAGTGTGTGAAACCGTACTGCACATGCAATAGTAACATTTCTCACAGAGTCATGACAGATTTGCTTTGCCTCAAGTCTGTGTTATGGATCTTTGTAATGTTTAGAGATTATTCATTGTAAAGCACAAGGGACTACATGTAGTAGATAATAGGAGTACTATAGGAATTGTAGTATGAAATGATCACAGCTCATAAAGAGGGCATTCTGTACCTTTTAGAATCCAAATAACTGTGTCATAATGTCACAAGTGACCGAGACAGTTTCCTCAGACAGTAATGACTATTATGAGCTGGCAATGGCTTGCTTGACTGAACTGTTCGTTAATCATGTAGAAGAGGTGTGACCAGGAATGTGACTGGGAACGAGAGGGTTTTGGAATGCTCAGAGGCTAACAGAATACTTTTTTGCCTTTTCTGGGTACAGACTTGCTTTTGCTCTGCCATTCATTTCTTTAGAACACCATAGAAGCAAAATGCACAAGCATATATGAATCTTCACTTGTGATTGATTGTTTTCCATTTTCCTCTTTTTGTCTTTGTAGGGCACCAATGCCTCTGCTCTGGAGAAAGACATTGGCCCAGAGCAGTTTCCCATTAATGAACACTACTTTGGATTGGTCAATGTAAGTGTTATTCAGTCCTACAAGTTTTTACATTGACAAGTATTTACACACAATGTTAAAAAATAAGAATAAATCCCTAATTGTCCCATGTAAGTTAAAACATTGCATATATACATTTTTGAAAGAAAAGGATAATCTTTTGCTTAGTGTTGTATGTTTTTGTAGACTTAAGTACCGCTGTCATAACACACAAGTCATAAAGTGCTTCTTTATGAGCATTCTTTATCTGCATTGTTTGCTCACCATCTTGAGGAGATAAAGATCTACAGTATCTCACAAAATTAAGTACACCCCTCACCTTTTTGTAACTATTTTATTATATCTTTTTATGGCACAACACTGAAGATATGACACTGATGCAAAGTAAAGTAGTCCGTCTACAGCTTGTATAACAGTGTAAATTTGCTGTGCCCTCAAAATAATTCAACACACAAGCATTAATGTCTAAACCGCTGGCAACAAAAGTGAGTACACCCCTAAGTGAAAATGGCCAAATTGTGCTTGAGGGTCAATATTTTGTGTGGCCTCAGCACTGCTTTAACTCACATGGGCATGGAGTACACTAGCACTTTGCAGGTTGCCACTGGAATCCTCTTCCAGTCCTCCATGACGGCATCATTATGCTGGTGGTTGTTAGAGACCTTGTACTCCTCCGCCTTCCGTTTAAGAAAGCCCCGCAGATGCCTAATAGGGTTTAGGTCTGGAAACATGCCTGGCCTTTACCCTCAGTTTCTTTAGCAAGTCTTAGAGGTGTGTTTGGGGTTGATATCATGTTGGAATACTGCCATGTAGCCCAGTTTCCGGTGGGAGAGGTTCATGATCGTGCAAATTTTCACTGTTATACAAGCTGTAGACACACAAGTTTACATTGTATCAAAGTGTCATATCTTCAGTGTTGTCCCATGAAAATATATAATAAAATAATGTGAGGGGTGTGCTCACTGTATGTTAGAAGCATTCTGAATAACCTCTTTATTCTACTGTTTAAGAATCCCTGTCAGTGCTGCAAAGAAACGTAAAGGGTTTTATGTCAGTGTTTTAAAAACAACTTAATATGAGGTTCTATATGGCTGTGTGCGTTACAAGTTGTTCTTGGTCAGGTTGACACAGCGGTTGTGTTTCCAGTGCAGGAAATTCAATCATTTAGCATAATTAAAGCACAATTTAACAAATTACACAGCAGGGTGTTTGGAGCTGATCGTGTGATACCTGCAAACATTGACAGTCAAACAGACAGACTGTTTAACAAAATTTAACTGACTTAAATTATTCTTATTCTAGATAAATCTCACAGAATGGGATTGATAAGTGTAGTAGTGTGTATACAGTGGCTTGTTGCGCACAAGGTAATTACTTATTTACTAGGGGTTAACTAGTAACTTAGTTAATTGTGTTCAGTGTCACTGTTCAGTGTTGTGTTATGTTTCCAAGGCAAACCTTGTTACAAGATAATATTTTCATTTAGCTAGGTACTGGTTTGTTGGAAATGAATTTGCAACATCATACCAAACCAATAAAAGCTCTTGAAATCCATTTTAAACAATTTATTTAAAGGAATTTGAGGACAATTTCGAATGGCGTCTACTGATAGCTATTTAGATGGCGGTTGGCTGGTTAGATATGCACATCTAAGTCTTGCTGTGAAACAAAACAAAAACCATAATAATGCCAAAAAAGCATTAAAAAAACAATTATAGGTACAGGTATGCGATGTGCTATTTACCGACCCACTGCATTAGGTTCTGTGAAACAGAATGTTGACTGAATTGAATATTCACTAGGTAGGAAATAACAGGGTTGAGGTCTTATAAGTTATTACTCAACCAGCATCACTGCAGTGATTAAAGTCTGATTAGTCAAATTTACATTTGAAATGAACATTTGACTAGATGATACCTATTAATTGCATTATTTAGTTGATTACAAAACAATTATTTCTGCTACTAATGACAGATAAGTTGCTTCTTATTGACATATTACACACTGCCCGTGTATCCGAATGGCACACTCTTCGCAAACCCTTAAGATTCATTTCTGTTCAAATGGTAATTGATTATCATAGAAACCTCTGTAGCTGTAATAGCACAGATATTTTGATCAGTTGAGCAAACACTGGGTCGTCTTTATCTGTTGACATATAAACCTAATTATATAGTTTCTGTTCTGCTCTTGCAGTTTGGGAACACGTGCTACTGTAACTCGGTGCTGCAGGCGCTCTATTTCTGCAGACCTTTCAGAGAGAGCGTTCTGGCTTACAAAGCCCAACAGAAGAAGAAGGAGAATCTGCTTACCTGCCTGGCTGATCTTTTCCACAGCATCGCCACCCAGAAGAAGAAGGTCGGAGTCATCCCACCAAAGAAGTTCATTTCACGCCTGAGAAAAGAAAATGGTGAGAAAGTATCCAACATATTAAGACGTGTGCAAACGTCTTAGACCACCATTGGTATTTGTTTTAGGAATAGTATAATTACTATATGTAACCTATTGTTGATGACTGGAGCCAAAACCTTCAAGCTTGGGTTTAGATTTTAACCTGTTTCACATCCAGAAAAAGTGGTTTCTTGACTGAAATTGTTGAAGGGTCAAATTTGCATCCCTGAAGTGGTTGTAAATATACTGCTTACAAAAATTAGGGAAATGAAATATCCCATAATTAAATATCCACTCATTGTTGTGAGTGTAATTGCTACTATACCCTATGGAAGCAGTTTTTTTCTGATTCTTTCCAGTTTTTTTAATACTGCAAAATTGTTTTTTTGGTGGTTGAATTCTGAGAAAGACACTAATAAATACATACATATGTTCATTATACCTTGGAAAACACATTGGTGTATCTAATCGATTGATGACTTTGTATAGTACTGTATGCACTTCAGATATTGACTATCAAAATGTTGCATGTTCTCTCGTATTCTGTTTGCATTCTTTTTATTTTAGCTTTATGGTTAGATAAACAGCCTTTTACTTTTTGAAAATATTGCATTCAAATTTACATTCACTGGCCACATTTAAGCAGCCAACCCACATGGTACCAACTCAGTGCATTTAGAAATGTAGACATGGTCGAGACGACCTGCTGAAGTCCAAACCAGGTATCAGAATGAGGAAGAAAGGTGATTTAAAAGACTTTGTGGCATGGCGCTATACAGTCTGGTCTGAGTATTTAACGTATAGGCCTCTGTAGGGTTTACAGAGAATGGTCCAAAAATTAAAAAATGCAAGAGGTCTGACTGGTTTGAGGAGATAGAAAGGTAACAGTAACTCAAATAACTCATTACAACAAAGGTATGCAGAAGAGCGTCTTTGAAAACACAACATGTGGAACCTTGAAGCAGATGGACTACAGAAGCGGAAGACCACACCATGAGCCACTCCCGTCTGCCAAAATCAGGCAACTAAGGCTACAATTCACACAGGCTCACCCAAATTAGACAGCAGAAGACTGGAAAAATGTTACCTGGTCCGATGAGTATCGGTTTCTGCTGCAACATCTGGATGGTAGGATCAGAATTTGGCATAAACAACATGAAGGCATGGATCCATTCTGATGCTGGGAGTGTAATGGTGTGACGGATATAAATCTTTACCATACATTGACGATCATTTAAACACATAGTGGAGACCTAGCATATTAGACTGCTGAGCCACCCAAGTGCCCTGTAATTTATTTTATTGTATTTTTTTGTTGGAATTCTCGGAGCACCACTGCTTATGAGTACTGATTCAAGACTCCTTTGGCCTTATAGCAGGTTACAATTAAGCCGAAGCCAGCACTGGCAAAAAGGAAGTGGTCATGGAAGCCGAAGTTGTAATTTTATAACTGCCCTATGGTTCAATTATACACTGTGCAAGTTTAATCATAAGGGAGTTACTCTTGCCCTAAAATTGCCAATGCAGTTTTAAGCCCTGTTTACTTTACTGCTCTGAAGACAGTGATTAAATTTGTCGTGGGCAGTGCTTATGTAATATAAAAGTTATTGTAATTCTAAAATGTAATGATTGAAGTATTGGTTTATATGTCATTATATATGACTTGTACTGTAAGCTTTAAACTAAGATTGTTCATATGTAGTATTTCTACAACTCCAAATCAGACAAAGGTGGGACAAAAACTGCAGTGTGTCTTACATTTAGTTTGATTTGATAGAAGTGCAGACAGTTTGAATCCTTTTTATGTTTTGTCTGATCAACTTAATTTCATTTGTTATCAAATATTAATTCCTGCATTTCAGACCTGCAACAAATTATATGGAAAACATATGGAACAATAAGGGCTAATTTAGGACTAATAACAAGGTTTTAAAAACTGAAATAATGATGTGATGTCAGATGACAACTACAAAAAAATGCTTCAAAGCAGTAAGGCTGACTTTTGAAAAATGATGTTTCTCAAGGAAAGATTGGAAGAGATTTGCATATGTTTCCCTCTGTGGTACATAAAATCAAGGGAGCTGTGTGTAAAGGGCAAGGGGTGCAAAACTGATCAAAACTGATCATCCATTATTTGGCACTGCATCATGTTGTGATATACACCGCTCACAAAAATTAAAGGATATTTCAATTAGAGAACTTTTCGTTTTGAAATATCCTAAATATGCTAAATAGCTAAAAAGGATGGACAGCACAGTTGCTCTGAATATACTACTGATTTAGCAACCAAAATGTTACAATCTGTATTTAAAAAAGGTCAATTACAGCATGTTTAAAACCAGGCTCTATGTCAGTTGCAGATTTCCACAAAGCCTTTTGTTTTTGTTTTTTGTTGGATTACAGTAAGATAGTATAGTGTTGTGGATGGCACCAACTTTGATGGCTGTTGGTTTGTTGGTATTATTTAAGGATTTTGTGAAATCGGGAATGAAACTTGCTGTTCTTCAGGTACCTGTCCATACAGGCAGTGTTCAGTCACTCCTGCTAGTGTACATAGTTGAATCTGTGATAGACTGTATGAATAAGTGTTTTGTTGAAAGAGAAGAAAAGGGATTTGTTCGGTTGCCCTTTTCTAGACGAGGCA
This sequence comes from Parotocinclus spilosoma, assembly GCA_033117975.1. NCBI lineage: Eukaryota > Metazoa > Chordata > Actinopteri > Siluriformes > Loricariidae > Parotocinclus > Parotocinclus spilosoma. Next base: position 1,437,732 of record JAVSBV010000087.1, on the reverse strand, counting down.
CTGACAATAAATGAACAATACAGGCCTCTGTCAGTGAGGGAGGAGGCAGTCAGCTGATGTAAACACACACACACACACACACACAGCCTACATATCTGTTACATGCATGTGTATGATCAGATGAGTTGCTTATGGTTACTTCTGTACATTCGGTGTAGCAGAACAATCCAGAACCCATTAACTGCCAATTTTTTTTCTGAACATTTTTTACTTTATTTCTGTCGACCTACATCCCATCCCATCACATCCCATCAGTAGGCGAGTTAAAGCACCCGATCCCCAAATGAGGATCATGATTTTTAATGGGGTAATTAATAATCTGTACCCCAATATTTTAACCAAGTATTTAAAACCTTAATGGCACTCTTTTTTTAATTACTGATATCACATGTACATACAAATATTGAGAGTTACAGTGGCATTTGAACGTTTGTGAACATTTTAGAGTGTTGCCTAAAACGTAATCAGCTTTCCATACAGGTCCTAAACATCAATCCCAATTAAACAAAGGAGACCTTCATGACCAGACTTGGTCACCTTTTGTGATGTTACTGATAGCAACATTAAATAAACTAAGCAAACAAACAAACATTTCCACTGATAATTTGGGTAGACCCAAACCATGTAACCACCACCACCATGTTTCACAAATGGAAAAGAGATCTTATTGCTGGAATGCTTCCTATTTCAACTAGAAAGTTCTGTTTTGTTTTCATCAATGTACAAAGTAGTTTTCAGTAGCCTCTTTACTTGGCAGAGATGTTCTTTTTGCTTTCAACCATGCCATGCACACCATTGTTGTTTGTTCTTCTCGTGGCTGATCCATGAACTTATATCTAATAGACACAGTGGGAGAGGCATCTGATTGCCTAGATGTTACACTGGGCTAATTTGTAAACCTCGTAGATTTTTACACGCCTTGCACTTGGAGTATTGTTGTTCTGCCACTTATGGAGAGAGAAATGGTCTCCAGTTACTCACAGTGCATCAGACTGTGGTTTGGTGGTATCCAACCAAACTTTAGAGATGGTTTTTTTTAACCTTTTCCAGCCTTATTGTTCCCTCGGAAAGCTCCTTTCTTTTTGACATGATACACATCCAGAAACGTGTTGTGATGATCACAGGGATTTGATAACTGACTCTGCTTTCATCTTCAAATGAGCTGCTAATCCTAGAGGTTTTCCTAAATCAATAATAAAGTATGATAGAGTATAAAATAAACACCAAGTATAAAAAAGTACAGAGGTAGATTACCAGTTAAGGTGCTGTAAATTAGACCAGGATTCAAATCCTATCACTGCCAAGCTGTCGCTCTTGGGCCCTTGAGCCAGGTCCTTAACCAACAATTGCTTGGATTATAAGAGTCAATTATAAATCACTCTGGATAAGGGCTCGTTTGCTAAATTACAAAAGTAAATAATATTTTGTCTCATTTGCTTAATTGGGTTCTCAATCTACACTTCAATTACTTCTGGTGATTTTTGTCTCTGCAAACAAGAACTTATAAGCTCATTAAAAAAAAAATAGTTTACACAAAGTCGCTAACACTCTAGTGTGCTCTCTGCATCCCCCTATAGACTTGTTTGATAACTACATGCAGCAGGATGCTCATGAGTTCCTCAACTACCTGCTGAACACCGTGGCAGACATCCTGCAGGAGGAGAAGAAACAGGAGAAGCAGAACGGGCGCCTGAAGAACAATGGAAGCAACGTCACTGCCGATACTGAGGCCGAGAACATACACGAATCTACATGGGTGCATGACATTTTTCAGGGCACTTTGACCAATGAGACGCGCTGCCTCAACTGCGAGACGGTAAGCACTGTCTTCATCTTGCCATAATGCATTTTTTTTTTTCAAACGTTAATCCCTAACTCATGACAAATGTTTGGTGAACACTGTTTAAAACTGACACATACTGATGTCAACCAAATCTTTCTACCCGTTCATTGCCAGTTCGTTGATGTCAGAACCACACAGTATCTGATCTTATGTCACCCGCAGGCTGCTATTTCCTTCTCTTCTACCAGTCTGTTGAAGTGTGACCATGACTTAGCAGTGCACCAGCCGTGCAGACCCATGGTGGCTGAAAGTGTGACTAAAAATAAGCAGTTGTTTTTTATTTCCATCTATAGCCTCAGCCTTTCATCTTGCGAGCGTAGTCTATTCCTCCGCATGGGATCTTCACCTTGTGGTGAAAAGAATCGTTCAGTTTTTGTGAGTCATGCTCTCGTATACATTAGGTGTAGTAAGTACAGGTAATTATTATTTGTAATGCTTATTCTTCTGAAATAAAAAATAATGTATTCACTTGGTTACTTATAATATGGTGAAGCTACAATAAAACATACAATTTTAAACATTAAGATACAGTAGCTCCAGGGTTCAAATTATACCTCTGCAAAGCTGCCATTGATGGGTCCTTCAGCAAGTATTTTAAATATTGTAAGACTGTGTCATTTGTAAATTACTCTGGATAAGGACGTCTGCTAAATGTGGGATTTTCTTTTTAATTGTTTGTTGTTGATCTGGTTTTGTTTAAAAACGTATTCATGAAAATGTGAATGCATTGTGTGCACTCAAATCAAATTAGCATTAGCATTGTTAGCATTAGCATCACTTAGCATTGTGACTTTGATCAAATCGTGAGCAAGTTACACCTTATTGTCAGGCTTGAGTTTGAACAAAAACTCTGTGATGGACTCTGGACTGTGATGGCCTAGTGGTTAAGGTACTGGACCCTGAACCAAAAGGTCAAGGGTTCAAACCCCACCGCTGCCAAGCTACCACAGTTGGGTCCCTGAGCAAGGCCCTTATCCCACCATTGCTTGGATTGTAAGACTGTGTTAAATGTAAGTCGCTCTGGATAAGGGCGTCTGCTAAATAGCATAAATGT
>JAVSBV010000087.1:1424127-1434735 GCA_033117975.1 Parotocinclus spilosoma | reverse complement strand
GCACACTTGGTTCCCTCATTTTACTCCTCCAACTGCTGCTTCATGCTTAATTGTTTAATGTTGTAATCAAAACTGAGGACCAGGGCCATTTTTAAGAGACTGTCGACTCTGTTTAGCTCCGCTATTTGTGTTGGACCCTGTTCACCTATTGAAGGGTGGATGTGAAACCATTACATCATCTGTCTGACATTTTCACACGCTTGTGCTTGGGTGCGAGCGTTTCCTGTGGGGAGCGCTTTTTATCACACACAAACTTTCCCATGCAAGCGACGTTTTTGCCAAACCTCTGCGGTGTTTGTGATCCAAGTCCACTGCTTTTACTGTCTGTTACTAAAGAGGCAGTTTGCAGTTCCATCTTGGTCACACAAAGGGGTGTTAGATAATATAATCATCCTCTTGTAGTTCTTCACCGTCCACTGGGTGGTGATCATGGATCAGATTTCTGCAGCCACTCTAATTCGGGACTACCTTTTGGTAACTTTTTGTCCTACACAGGGTTAACACTTGGAGTGGTTGGATGTTCCTACCTGGAAATGTTTTGTATTTGAACTGCTCGTCGCTGAGCATCAAGTTTTGGCATGTGTGCAGGTCATTAACACGCTATCTGTGTTTGACTACAAGGTGTGCTTAAATCACGAAGTATTCACTGGCGTTTGGGTGTGTGGTGTTGTGTAGCTGCTGATGTTGTGTTGTTTTGAATGTTTTGGAGACAATGTGGGGTGGCATCATAACAATGCACATTGTCAGCGAAAGCAGAGTCGCATTTGAATGTGTAGCAGTGAGTCAGCACAATGGGCCCTGCCTTTATGTAAAATGCCTTCCAGCATGGATGCTATCATTGATTTTACTAAAAGAAACTTTTCCTGCATTATGTAAGCACTTTTCCTCCTGACGCGTTAATATAAAGACCCCAGAAACATTATCATTCGATGTTGTTGTTTTGAATTGCTTGATGGCACAAAATACTAAAATTGGCTAAAAGAGTTCATCTCACCGTTTAACTTTTATTAAACATACTAAATAAGGGTGTGTAATATCGACCAAAAAACAAAGATCTTTTGGGATTTTATCGATTAACTGTAAAGGCATTAAAGTGGATTCCGGTTAATGGGACCAGCCGCTTATTCGGACCAAATCCTATTATATATGTGTAATGTTATTCGCTTAATCGGACCAAAGAACGTGTAGAGTATGTAATATCTGTGAAGAAACTCTGTCTCTGGCATAATTATATGTACCTATACATTGTGTTGTAGATTTTTTTTAATTCTTTATTTATTTTTTTTGTTGTGCTCTTGTTCACTAACTAGGTATTATTGTATTGTAAATATGAGTAACTATTGAAACAAAAAATATTTAGAAATAACTGAAGGAAACACAAATATGAACTATTTATGGTTGTTTATTGAATTTGAGTTATTTCTTTGTATCTTCTTGAATTCTTTTCACATTGTGTATTGTTTGTAAATTATTGCGTCATTGCTCGCTGCTTTGTAAAGACACTTGTTGCTTAGTGCTTGTCAGTCTCTCTTTTTAAGCCTTGTTCGTATTTGGTATCATGTTAGTGCCCAAGGTGTTGAGATTGGCGACACTGCCACTATTTTTCAACAGTGTTTGCTTTTAACTACTTATTCAGTGGCATCATCTTTAAAGTCAAAACGTGTGCATATGATGGATCTGGCATTTTTCTTTAATATGAGCTGCTATGTGTTTGATTGTTTGTTTAGGTTTTTTTTCCCCTCCCTGAAGGTTTGTTTTATACTGGGACCTTACCTGGTGTAGACCTGCTTTTTTTTGAGCAATACCAATCCTTTCAAAACCAGAACGCCTCTGAGCGAGGAAGAGCTATGTTTAGCAATAATATCTAATGATATGGACTACAACACTGGTGGTGTCTGTTTTGTCTTCAGTTTGTTCACTTATTTTTAATTAGGACATTTTGGGTGGAATAATGACTTGACTTGTGGTGAGCAGTCATATCTTGTTACATGACAAGTAACATGACAGGAGTGTGTTTTGTTACTGTATTGTCATTCTGCACATTGTTAAAACAACACAAGATATTATTAAAGATAATACACATCAAACCCCTACTACCAGGATCTATAAATAAAAACCATAAAAAACAATTATGACATTGGGAAACGCATTGGAAGCTGAGTCCAATAATTAAGTGACATTACACAGTTCTTTTATCAATTAAATACCACGATAAAAGAGAAAGTGGTGGAAATAAATTCCATTTTAATTTGATTTTCGAACTAATACACACACTATTTTACCAAGGTTTCCAAAAGCCACTCTGAAAATGAATTCTGTTGTTAATCAGAAATCTGCTTTTGCCTCATCTATGATGGGGTCATGTGCCAAGTGGTGTTCCAGCCATTATGTCATGTTTTTGAGGTGCACGACTGGAATTACTGGTGTTTCATCTTACAAATGCCTTTTAGCAGTCACACGCCACTGTTTCTCACAATTCTAAACTTCGTGGGCAGACCAGTGGTTGGTTAAAGGAGGGACTGTGGTATGTAAGATTCTGGGGGTGTTGGCGAATTTGTGTCTTTGCCATGCTGCGGTATTTGAGGTCTGAATTGATATGACAAAAAGATTGCATGAATATAGTTGAGATTTATTTTCTGTTATAATTACTTTGCAAAATGAAGGTTAATATTTATTGCTTATTGCACTTCAAAACCATGTTATCACTAGTGAACAAAATCTAAGAATCACTTAGAAATGTCTTTTTTGGTGGCCAAACAATAGTAGAATGTTTTCATGTGTAATTTAGAATTGAACATTAGAAATGCCAGTGCACTACATACCTTACACCCTGAGGACAGACAATTTGCTTGCTTTATTAAAAAGTTTCGGCTGTGCTAACAAAATTACAAAAGTGCTTTAGTAACTAATTAACATTAGGCCCTTGGAGTAATGACTGCGTAAAATGAGCTTTACAGGTAGATGTGACTAATGCGTTATAAATCATAAGTCATTTAGTCGTGACTTGGTATTTTACTCCTTTTAAGTGCAGCGTGCTTTGAGAAAGTATCAACTATTTTAAGAACAAGGATTCTAAGTGATTCCAAAACATTGTACAGTACTGTGCGAAAGTCTTAAGCTGCCATTTAGATTAGCTATACCATTAATTTGTCAGTGATGTAATAATCTCAGGCTGTTAATTACAACACAGCCAGAAAATGAAGGAAATTTGTATGTATTATTAAAAAATCCAAACAAAGATCATGGAAAAACGTTCTATAGGGTACAGTCGCAAGTAGACTGCTCACAAAAATGGGTGGATATTTTAAAATACAATACAATAATTAAATATCCCCCAATTTCTGTGTGAGAAGTGTATTTATTGTGATATCCCCTTACTCGGGAGCAATAGCAGCATCTGGCAGCTTCATCCAGATGCCAAAGTTGATCTTTCTACAGTCTGAAGAAGCTTGATCAGGAAGAATTTTTTTTGAAAGAGTAACAGCCAAGACACCACTTATTTGAGAACGGTAACAGGGTGCTAAGACTCAAAGATTGGAATGTAGGTCAGCGGAATAGAGCATTATGGAGTGACGAGTCCAAGTTTTCAATGTTTGAGTCTAGTCGTCGACAATGTTATTAGGGCCCTTGCTTAAATAATAAAAGTAATGATGGCCTAAGACTTTTGCACAGTACTCCACCTTGGGTAGCATAAATACGACCCGTGTTTGTCTGCCCGTATGTGTCACGTTTATATAATTGTGAGGACCTGTGTTTGAAAGATAACATTTTAGAGTTTTTAGCAGAGCCAAAGGAGGCTACAGGAGTTGGGGCTAGGTGTAGGACTTGTTAGGTACAGTAATAGTTTGTCAGTGGAAAGTCCCCACAATGGTAAAGAGGTGTGTGTCTGTGTGTGTCTGTAAGGGAGAGTGCACTATATAGTATACATGCTCTAGTCTGCTGGTTTTTGAGTTATCGGTGCGTGTACAGTCGTTCTAAACATGCCACACCCATCTGCTTTGTACTCCCTCGCCACGGATGACTGTGTCGGTCTCTTCATCCCCTGAGAAGAAGCATGACTAGGCGTGGCTGGTAATCGGCTTGTTTTCATTGGCTGTTAGCCCAGGCACATGTTATCTTCTGTCAAACATGTCCTGACCCCGCCCAGATAGTGCCAGGCACTCAACCTTTTTCTGCTCCGCCCCCTAGCATTACATCATCACCCCAGAGGAAGCCCAGTTCTTGTTTCTCATTTGTTTTCTAAACCTGTCTATCCTCTGTGGACACACAGGTCGTAAGACGAGCTTCGTCGAGGCTGCACAGGTGCTTTTTGGCTCTTTCTGTACGGACACAAAACACAGCTGGATTGTGGAAGATGTAACTGTCGGGTGCTCCTGTGCCAGTCCGACAGGTACCTGACCTTCAGTTCATGCTCCAGAAGCCACGTGTGCCGGATCTTTCTTCTGTGGTTCTAAGATGTGCTTTGGTTTTATGGAAATCTCTGAGCCAACGCAAAGCACTAATGGTAAAGGGAGTATTCTAGTGGAGCTGTGCAGAGGCGTAAACGTTTGATTCAACTCTTTCCCCTAGCCTGCCTTGTGGGAAGTCGGTCTGAAGGTTTTGTTCTGAAAGTTCTGCAGTAGTATGATGGATGTCTGTCTGGATATAGAAGTTCATTTTCTGTAACGATGACAGCTTGGTCTGTGTTCAGTGTGGGTCTGCAGTGACAGACCCAACAGCTTACATATGGAGTTCCTCAAAAGCCTTGTACCTACTGCAATCTCTGGGGATGGTGGAGGAGTCATGGAGTCTGGAGGAGTGTTGCCACGTGAAACAGGCCCACGTTTACTGAGGATAAAGCGCCTGAGTCTGCTGTCCATGGGACCACCAATTGAGGAGGACCTGGAGGGGTCAGCCCAAGTCAATAAACTGTCCCGACTAATTCGACAACGTGCCAAAGGTATAGATGGGGTCAACTGAGTCTGTCATCAGTTGGCTTCTAACTTTGTCCTTCATTCTCTTTCTTGCGTTCATGCTTGTATGAATAATATAAAAAATCACAACTACTACATTTGTGGTGGCACAGTCCTACCCAGTCAGATGTTAAGTATATATGCAAAGGTAATTCATGTATATAACTCTTGTTTGAGCTTATTGGTCCTTGTTAGATAAGCTAATTGAGTTTGTTGAAGCTAATCTTTGAGTTAGATATCACAAGTCCACTTTGAATTGACTCTGATACAGAAGGTACACACTATTTTACTCAGTATTTGTTATGGTGGACTTTATCTCTTGCTACAGTTGGATTGTATGGTAGACACTGGTTACTGTGGTTGGTGATTTCAAGATTTATACACTTAGAGCTGGGTTACTGTTGATTTCACTTATCAGTTGCTTCAAACACATTTTGATTCCCACATAATTTTTTGTAAGGACACAGTTAGATTTGTTAAGAGCGATTTGTTAAGAGCGACTGTGCTGTAGAAGATGGATCCTACAGCATACACATGGGGTTCCTCAAAAGTCTTGTATCTACCAAGATCTCTGGAGATGGTGGAAGAATCATGGAGTCTGGAGGAGTGTTGCCATGGGCCCATGTTTACTGATTATAAAGCGGCTTAGTCTGTTGTCCATGGGACTATCGATTGAGGAGGACCTTGAGGAGTCAGCCCAAGGGAAATGCTCTGAAGTGTGGCACTTGAGCAGTAGATTACAGCTGTGCAGAACTGATAAACTCTGCCTGTCTGTGACTACTGATGTTGCTCTGACCACAGCTGTTCAGATCACCTTGTGAACTTTCATGACTGGATTAGTGGACACATGTTCTGTGGAGTGATGCTTATTTATGACAGCCTAGAGAAGTCTGAGTTTGGTCAAAGCCAAGAGAACATTACCTGCCTGACTGAGTTGTGGCAACTGTAAAGTTTGGTGGGTGAGCCACAATGTTATTGGGTTGTTTTTCATGGTTTGGCCTCTAGTTCCAGTGAAGGGAGATCTTAATTACATTTACAGTATTTAACAGACACTTTTATCCAGCAACTTATAAAAGTGCTTTAGTGCCTTAATGCTTTAGCATACCAAGGCATTTTGGACAATTGTATGGTTCCAACATTGTAGCAACAGTTTACTATGTACTAGTATGGAGGTTGTGAGCCAGGCCCTCTTGTCCTACATCAGTGTCCGACCTTACAAATGCACTCTTGGATGCCTGGACGAGACATCCCACAGGTAGAGCTCAAGTTCTCATAGAAAGCCTTCCCAGATGTGGTATCTTGTATGGCTGCAAGGGAGTGGATTTAAAATAGCATATAAAAAAACCCATACAGGTGTGATGTGCAGGTGTCCCAATACAGAACAGAACATAAGCAAGCCTGCCAATGATGCATCTTATTTAGTCGGAGGTTAGTTTAGGATTCAAGTCAATGTAGCCTTGTGCAAAAGAGATGACGTTTTCTTAATGAAATGAAGCAAGACCCACCCGCAGGGAACACAACATTAAGGTGACGTTTCTGCAAATATGCTGTGTTGAAGTTGCCTGCTCACACCCACACCTTACGAACTTTATTGAACTGACTGCTCACAATTGTGCGAGGAGCTTAGTATGTTATCCTGCTTGCTAGGACATGCACATTAATAGATTGTAGTGTTCATATGTTAAGAATGAATTCACCTCTATTTACATGACTGTATTATACCCCACCTTCCCTCTGTATGGACTATACTGGTATAGAGGCCAGGCCCTGATATACAGGTTTCAAAAGCTGCCTGGCCGCTTTAATAACAAGACCTAGAATGCAAAAAATATTCGACCAAAGCTGCTTTAAACGTTTGGGAGAATGAATGGCATGTAAATAACGAAGATTTTTGGAATGTAGACCTGAAGACCTAAAATATGCCGCAAGCCTGTAGTGCACTTGAGATACTATTGGCTGACGACGGGGTGATCTCACTTACTTGACTATATTTTCCAATGCTGAATATGGTTTTGGACATTTATATGCATGCTGATTCCAAAAATACCTTCTCTTTCTTCGGAGTTTTAAAATACAGAGGTCTGAAGTAAATGAATGGTAATAGCTGAAGCTGATTTGTGTAATATTGACGTTCGGTGTGACTCGGGTATATTTAGCTGATATTGAGTAAAGATTTGCTAAAAAATCTTAATCGCCCCCACGCCCCACTCAGTCCTAGTACACACTATGCAAACCCCTGTATTTTAGTCACTTGGTCTTCAAAGCGTCCTGTATATAACTAACTAGACATGGTCAGCGGTGGTCAAATATGTGAGTTTTTCCAGTTTCAGACACTTTGATTTTAAGTTAAAGGTTATTCGTTTTCCAAAACCATCTTGACTAAAGAGCAGCGGTCATGGGTTTATTTACCTTAATAATCTAACAACTGCAGAAAATCAGTTTGTCAGTAATCAGTTTAAGTTTACATTGACTTGAGTTTGGGGAAACCTCTGGGCTGACGTTAGGGTTAGGGCAATTAAAAATTGTCCAGACAGTAACAATCTCACAGAAATGTGGCATACTTTTTCAAACTAAATAATTCTAATATTAATTTCCTCAAGAGTATACTGTGATTCAGTCTCTGCAAAACTGTTCAGTAGCCATTTAGCTGCATTTACTTACATTGTTGCCAGATACCTGCCAAACCCAAAGTTTTTTAGAATAAGCTGACCAGGCAACCATGTCAGGTTACTGTTGAATGTGTGCACAGACTGAGAAAATTGATTAAAATTAGATTCATGCATGTGCTGAATTACTTGGCTAAAATTCATGAACATGTATTCACTCAAGACAGCATCTATAACTAACTGTTGTCAAAATAAGCATATTTGGGTATTGATTCGATCTGTTTCACATCTAAAACACATCAAGACATTTATTCTCAGTTTAAGTTTGAAATTTACTGCCAACAAGTTTTCTCCTGGGCTATACCCTGTCAAATGTGGGAAGAAACCATCTACACCAGGAAAGGTGCTAAATAAATCTTTGGTTTGTAGCCTATAAATTTCTGTTTCAGAATTTTTTCATAAAATTTCTTGTTCAGTGTTCCCTCGTTTATCAAAGGGGGTTACGTTCCAGGACCACCTGCGATAAACGAAAATTCACGAAGTGGGGACGCTATATTTATTTAAGTATTTATACACTAATTGAGCTGTAGAACTTGCAGAACGTCATATCCTACACATTGAGTAGACACTAGCTATTTACTGTAAATCGTAATATTTTATGATTTATAACATTCCTTTATTGTTAAAATGTATGTTTTTTTTAAATGATTTTTATAAATTGTGATTAGTTTTTTATTATTTTTTAAATGTAAAAGTTCTGCAAAAACCTGCTAAACAGTGAAAATCCACAATATATTTTTTCCATTAATATTTTTTGAAAACCTGCGATGCACGGAGTCCGTGAAAGGTAAATCGCAAAGTGGTGAGAACACCGTATCATAATCTTGTATTTACATTTATAGCTTTTAGCAGACGCCCTTATACAGAGCGACTTACAATTAATACAGTCTTACAATCCAAGCAGTTGTGGGTTAAGTGCCTTGCTCAGGGAACCAACTGTGGCAGAGGTGGGATTTAAACTCTGGTCCATAGTCCAGTACCTTAACCACTAGGCTACCACAGTTGTATGGTTTCACAGATGAACACCACTGGTCATTCTTTGAAGTACGACTACAGCCATGCAAGTACACTGCTCACAAAAATTAGGGGATATTTCCTTATGGAATTTTTGTGACCAGTTTATGTTTATGTGAAACTGATCCAAACAAAAACTGCATGTGGTTATACAGGTAGAAAATTGTCTTTGTGGTGTTTTATAGTCTTAATTGGAACTCTAGGCTACAGAACCTTGTAAAATCTTTTTGGTCTCAGCAAATCAGCTGGGTCTGTGTGTATCCTGAATGCGTGCCAAACATTTAAGGCACTCCTATGCCAGAACATTACACTGCCAAAAGTGTACCGGCTTCAGGAGATTGTAAACAGTTTTGAGGACAAGTGGGGTGTCTTGATGTACAAGCCGTCAAAAAATCTACTGCACTTTGGCTTAACAACAAAGGAATGGCTCCATCAGAAAACAAGGAAACATTCGCTGTAGTTGTGACAACTGGGACCAGTCTTTAACACCAGTAAATACTTGCAAATGCACACTTACCCCGACCAGAACCAACGTTACTCTACGTTACTAAGCATTAAGATCTGTTTCTGACCGTCTTTGAGTGTTGTTTGAGTGATCCAATCACAATGCGTCTTTAGTGTGATTATACCTGGCTTTTCATCTCCAAAGCCCCACCAGGATAACCACAGGACTAGTACAGATCAGGTACTGTTAGGGTGGTGGATCATTCTTAGCACGGCAGTGATACTGATGTTAGCATGTGTTGCGTTAAATTGTTTTATCAGACACAGCAGTGTTGCTGGAGATTTAAAACACTTAATTGTCTGCTTTATTAGCTGCAATTACCATATTGCTCCAAAAAAAGTAAAGTCAGCTGCAGTACCACACTGTTGTTGCACAGTTTTAGTCGTCCTCTTATCCTAAGTTTCAATGTATATATATTTTTAATATGCACAACATGTCAGAACAGCCATGCAATGAAATCCCAACTAAATATTTAATGGACAAAAAAAAAGATATACATGTGTGTATGTGGCACTCTCGTCCAGTTTGACATGCTTCTGTTTACCCCCATGAATCTATCACTTGCTACTCATTCACAATAGAGTTTGTATCTTATTTGTGTAATCAAGCAACTTTCTTTGACTTGACTTTGAAATAAAATCAAATGCTTTATTTTGTAATCGCGTCATTAAAGCACAGTTTCTTGAGTAAAGCAAAATCGCTTCTTAAATGTATGTATTTGTATAACATATATTTTATAACAATATCATAATAACTCTTACAGACTGTAAAAGTTCCACACCACAGACATGTTTGTTTATAATTTGCCACTTCTGGTCTGTGTAGTGAAAACGGATGGGGCGGGGTCTAATACATGCATACATGCATACATGCATGTATACTTACGCGTGTGTGTGTATATGTTGTGTCCCTGCCTCTTCCGTTTGAACTACGCAGACCCGCAGTGGCAAATTATAAACAAACATGCCTGCGTTGTGGAAATTTTACACTGTCTGTAAGAGTGATATTGTACAGTTGGCATCTTGCAACACATGCACCGAAACAATACCTTTGCGGGGGAAGCACATTAATATGCTTCAACTCAACTAGGTTAAGACGAAATTTAAAACCATGGCGGAGTATGGTGAGTTTTCAAGGTTCACTGCAGATATTAAAGCGAAGGCTAACTGAGCAACAACTGTCAGACGGCAGTTAATGCAACCCACACTTGCTATGCAACCTATGCTTGCACCCGTATGCACCGTAGCGTGACAGTCAGAAAGATAAGGAAATAGGCCGAAAAATAATTGAATCCATCGGATGACCAGCCCTTTTCAGTCGAGGAAGAATCTTTGTGCCTGCAAGTATTTTGTATTTTTTTTCTCTGAGAAAAAATTAAAAAACATGTTTTTGTCTAAGATCATTTTATTGTTCCTTTTTTAGATCATGTAGCCAATAGCTCTCATCATAACGAAATTAATATATTTTTATA
>JAVSBV010000087.1:1399616-1419641 GCA_033117975.1 Parotocinclus spilosoma | reverse complement strand
TGTATATATATATATATACATGTGTGTGTGTATATATATATATGTGTGTGTGTGTGTATATATATATGTATGTATGTGTATATATATATATATGTGTGCGTGTGCGTATGCCTGTTGTTCTGATAATGGAAAGAGCACATTATGAATAAACTGTACTGTCTTACCAATCATTCATTTTTAGTTACTAGAGAAGGGGTTACCCAGCATGCAGCAGTCTCTGCTTCTGATCATCTACAGCCTGCTGAGTCACATAGACCTGTCAGCTGCCCCTGTAAAACAGTTCAACCTTGAGATTATGAAGATCATAGGCAAATATGTGCAGGTAAGTTAATGTGCTTAAAAACAATTAGCTTTTCTTCTTTTTAAATGGAATAGGTAGGCTGTATAGAGTACTGTGGCACTGATAAGAACCTATTATGGTGGTACTTTGTGAAAAGGACAGACTAAGTTGGGCCCTAGGGCTAAATGCAGCCACTGGACTGGTTTCAATTGGCCTATTATTAAAAAAATACATTATTATTGGCCCACTGACATATTGCATTTTTTTCACCTGATGGTAGCAGCACTATGTATGTAGATGTGTGATGTATGAATATTTAGACTTAGTAGTTTATCATAAATTTTTCTGTACGTTTGAATGTTTTGAATAGTAATTGTTAATAATTTTAATAAACTGTGGATGATTAAAGAGAAATGTAGACCATCTTTTTGCAGGTCTGAAGTGACCTAGACGTGTAAGAGTGTAACCTTTAATACTACTTCTTATTTTAAACAGCCATTGCTGATTCTCTTTCACACATTTTGTTTACTTTTAGGCGTGCTACTTCAATGTGGTAAAAATGTTAATGCTTTCATGCTTGTAAAATTGTTATTATTATATTTTACATTATTTTGTACAAATGCTGCATTTGCTCTGGCTTTTTATTTTTTATTTTTTACAAATTCTATGTCATTGAACTTAGGCAGAGGAAGTCTATGTAGGTGAGGAAAAACGAAAGAATAAATGAAGACCTCTTATGTTCAGGTTGAAAGTTTCGTAATTCATTTCCGAATAGGCTTAACTTTGTGTTTGATTTAATGCAGAGCCCTTACTGGAAAGAGGCCCAGAACATTCTGAAGCTGGTCGTGTCTCGCTCTGCCAGTTTGGTGGTTCCTGATGAGATGCAGCGTTCTTACAGCACAGAGTCATCAGGCTCACCCGAAATCACCTTTGCTCGTATCTTTAACAACGCGTCCAAAGAGCTGCCTGGCAAAACACTGGATTTCCATTTTGATATCTCAGAGGTTAACACTTGTATTACGTTAATTTCTGTTATTATTATCCACCTAATAATAAGCTATAGAACAAGTTGCAATAATGATGGACAATATATTGTCTTATTTATAAATTATAGCGCACTCCCTGAAAGGAGTTCATTACGTTACGTTTTGTTTTGCTTTTTGCTTCTAGACATGAGTAGGAACTTTATAATTGCTCTTTTTTTAAATTTCAATCTTACCATATTTTCAGAAACTAAAAAGTAGGCTGTAATAATTGTCTTTTGACCTTTCAGACACCCATCATTGGGCACAAATATGGAGACCAGCGTAATGCAGCAGGCCGTAATGGAAAACCTCAGGTCATTGCAGTGACCAGGAGTACGTCCTCCACATCATCTGGGTCAAACTCCAATGGCCTAGTACCAGTCAGCTGGAAGAGACCCCAGCTTTCCCAGGTTCAGATGAGCTTATTTATCCTGTCTATTAGATTGAATTTGGTTTTACTTCAGTCATTAAATCTCAGTCAATCAGACCTTAGCACTGATATCTGTGCTTTTTTTTGCCTGCCTTCTTAATTCCAGAGGAGAACTCGAGAGAAGCTGATGAATGTCCTTTCTCTTTGTGGACCAGAGTCTGGTTTGCCCAAAAATCCCTCAGTAAGTAACTGAAAAAGGTCTGATTTTAAAGTGGAGCAAAAAAATCAAAAAAGCACAAATTCTATACTTAGAATTACTTCCAATGCAACCTGAGTCAAAAGTCACAGGACATGCTGTGTTGTGCACTTTTCGCAAAGGCTGCCAAACCCATTGTTGAGGTTTTTTTTGTCGGTAGCAATTCTTCGGATGATCACTACATAGCTTCTCATCCACAGTACCAGTTTCTCCGAATTAGGCTATGAGGGATGCAACAGTGCATGTAAAATTAGTGATTTTTATGGGTGTTGGTTGTTGAAGTCTCAAGCTGTGATATGGCAGCTGCCTTCTCTGGACATCAGAATCATCAATTCCATCTTCAGGTACCCGTGACCAACAACAAAAGATAAAAACATTTTCTGTTGATAATTTGAAAACGTGAACCATAAGAGATATTGCAAATCTGACAGCAATCGATTTCTGAGACAATTCTGGCCTTTTTGATAAGCTACATGGCACCCTTTCCATTTGGGAGCAAAAAAAACTTTCTTTTGATCCAACATGGCAGCTTTCAAGATGGTGGCCATGTACTGGACATAGCCAAAAATAAACGCCTCATCACCCATTACATGCTGGGATATTCAGACATACCGTTTTCGCTTTTGATTCTGAAGTAAAAAGGTGTCCTGTATATAGAGAACTACACTCACCTTGCTAGTACCAGGTTAAACCCCATTTCTCTTCAGAACTGCCGTAATTCTTTGAGGCATATTTTCAACAAGCTTATGGAAATATTCCTTGGTCCATCTTGACATGAAAGCATCACATAATTTCTGCACATTTGTCAGCTGCACATCTGCTGTTCCATTAGATCCCAAAGGTGCTCTATTGGATTGAGATCTGGTGACTGTGGAGGCTGTTTGAGTAAAAGTGAACTTATCACGTTCAAGAGCTATAAGTCTTCAAGATTGTTCTGTTTATGTGAAAGAATCTACCATTGCACATTAATTAGTAAAGTGTACAATGTAGTGTAAGTGTGAGAAAGCAAAAAAAATTGATTAAATTGAATGAACAGTTAACACAGTAAAAACCATACACTTGTTATAATTTGCCTTGCTTTCCTGCAGGTGGTATTCTCCTCAAACGAGGACCTGGATGCAGGTGATCAGCAGACCAGCCTTATCCCCACCGTTGAGGAAGTGACACGGGATGAGGAGGTGCAAGCAGAGGATGCAGGAAGTGAGCAGCAGTTTGGTGTGTTCAAAGACTTTGACTTCCTGGATGTGGAACTGGAAGACGCAGAGGTGAGAACTGACCTCCGGGTGCTTTATCTGTTCTCCTATTTTTATCCAATTCTACTGAATTTGAAAAATGAAGAGGATTTGGGAAATGAAGAACAAATGAACACTAAAAAATAATGTTTTATTAATTGCATACATTTTGTTTGTGGTAACGTATATTATACCTTTGCTAGTTTAATGAATGAAAAGGGCATTATGGGAAATGTAGTGCTTGTAGTGAATGTGTGTAGTGTCTCCTGTAAAAACAACATTTTACTGCCATGATTTTAAGTAACATTTACTGAGGCACGTGTCTTAGTTAAGTGGGTCTGATGACACCCCTGCAGCGAACCATACTAGCGGTGGGGGTTCATTTTTTGTATTATTATAATTTTTTACTTGATTTATCTTAACTCCATCGGTTCTATATTTTTAATACAGGTCCTTATTACAAAAGTCAGTACAGTGATACCTCAGTTTTTGTCATTAATTTGTTGTAAAAGACTTGTAGAGGATCGAAACTGTTGAAGTATCAAGCTAATTTTTTCCCCATAAGGAAATAATGTAAATTAAATGTATTCATTCCAGACCCTCAGAAAATCCACACTGTATGGTGTATTTTATGCATTAATGCAGTTGTACTTTAGAGGTGTTCCCTGATTTATTCAGACAAATCCATCATAAGTTAAATATATCATGAGCTGTTGAGGTTAGTCTTTAGCGGAGCTTATCATAAGTTACTTATTGTCATGCAGTTGGTCAGTTTTTATTATAATAAATTGTTGAATATTGAACATTATCTTATGTTAATTAGTGAGTAATGGATTGAAAGTGAAAAGAATAACACTATTGGTGAACTCTGGGTGCTAGCATAGCTGCTATACTATCTGCACCCTGTTTCCTTTGGGTTTCGTTTTGGTTGGGTCTTAACTAACCTTTTTAGTGCCCACTAAGAATTTAGTACTGTGGATGTAAAAAATAAAGTAAAACACGAACAAGAGTGAACAAGTCATTTGAGGAAGGGTTATTGTGAATCTGAATTACAGTGTACTGAATCGAGTGAATCAAGTTTCGGCTAAAAAGCGTCACGTGGCTTGGCTCATACAAGTTTAAGTGTTTGGAGTACTGAGCAAACGATGAGAATCAAAATGTGTTGATAACCAAATTCGACGATTTACGAAGGTGGTTGGGAACCGAGGTAGTGCCAAAACTGCCAGTTAGCAGGGTTTATGGATTTTTGAGGTTAGTTCGTAGATAGCTTGGTACCTATACCGTTTCACAGCTGATTAGTCAGTTGTTGTTACAGACAAACTATTAACTGACGTCAAAGTCTTGTTTCATTTTGTTTGTTTTTCTTATTACTTTCATAAAAGATGTCTACGGAGAGTTCTTAACTTGTTCACTGGAAGCAGATCTCAGCATTAGCATATAGCTGATCATACAGTGGGGGTCAAAAGTCTGTCACGATTGCCTTACAAATTATATAATCAGTATAGTAATGCAAGTGAAGGTTAGAATCCTTTATATAAACTTGATACATTTCAGAATTACTTCATATTTGGTCCCCCCCCCCTTGTTATAGTGATGTGTGTGTGTGTGTGGTGTGACCCGGTTTGGGGAGCCGGATCGTAAGTCATGCGACATTTAAGTGATTCCAACTCGAGAGTTTCCGTAAATGTATACCTACTTTTTCTCTGTTCGGACAAAATTAGAAGCACATATTATAACACGTGTTTGAGAAAATCAGGTCAGACTTCTGTTTGATGGGATTTCTGAAGAAATGGCCGAATTGTGTATATCTGGACAAGCGGTTCAGGTGAAGCACTGCTCATCAACAGGAGCTCAACCTGTTTAGTCTGATAAGTCACATTAAAAATAAATTGAGAGAACAGTCTAAAAATGAAATCTGATGTGGTGAGAATATCAGATTTGGGCCACCTTTTGCCTGCCTCAGCCTGTCGAAAGATACGCCTTTTGAAGGATGCAGCTAGCTACTGAATTGGGACGCAGCTTAGAATAGGTTTTAATTTATCCATTCAAGGACATTTAACTTGTTACAGCAAAACAAAGATTAGAAAATCATAGGAAATTCTAATTACCCGCAACTATAATACAGGAAATGATAGTTACACACGAGTTTATGTTCTAACTGTGTAAAGCTGTGCTGTTATTACAGTATAGGTTTTACTTTGTCTAAAAATAGATGTTTTCTGCGCAAGTTTTGTACAATCCTAGCATTTTATTCACGAAAACCAAACACCTATCAAAACAAACCAGTGCTTCTCAAACTGTGATAACAGGTGGTACATGAAGAAACATGAGGTGGTACACCAGATGACCACGGCAAATGTACTTAACTATTTAATTCAATGAAAAATATTTAAATATTGCTATAGATATCACACATTTTGAAACTTTATTTAAATAAAATTAATTTGCATTCATTAAAAACACCATGTGGGCTGCACAGACACCTGGAGTTTATTACATTTACATCGTGCTAATTGCTTCCCAAATGTAGAAAAATGAATGACTTGAATAAATTGACAATTAATAATGGCTGAAGGTAGCAGATACAAAATATCTCTGTGATGGTATGACAAGTTTAAGTTTGGGTTTTACCTATAGTTGGACAGAGGAAGAACCAAGATCACATTGGGTTGTGGGCTGTGGAATTTTATCAACAAGCCATGAAGACTGCTCACTAAAATATACTGCAGACTCAGCTAAATAAATCTTAAGTGGGTGTGTGGGTGTGTGGGTGTGTGGGTGTGTGGGTGTGTGGGTGTGTGGGTGTGTGGGTGTGTGGGTGTGTGTGTGGTGCGTATTTTGTCTTATGAGACTCCAAGGTGATACTGTGAGGTTTTGGATTGATAATGGGTGGAACCACTGCGTATGGAAATATTTCTGTACCGGTTTGTTGTAGATGGTGCCGAACAGAACAGAGTGTTCTTATTGTCTTAAATTCTCTAATCATCAGATGCATGTTGTCTGTATTGTTAAGATGAAGTTCTAGCAGCATGCTTTATCGTTGTTTCCCCACTGACTCTAACCCTTCTGTTATCTTTCCCCTTCTCTTGCGTTCAGGAGATGCAGGTAAGTTTCTGTGTGAGGTTCAAAAAACGGTTCATAAAACTGAGTCACTCGTAGCTCAGTGACCAGTTGGACTGTTCACAAGATGTTTTTTGTCAAAATAGCCATAGTGTTGCAGTTTTTTTTTAGCCATGCCTGTAATCAGGCTTTGTGTGCGACTTTCAGTGTGTTCCCATTTCATTAGGTTTAGATTGTTAGCGGTTTGTATGCTCATGCGTGGAGGTTGGGACTGTAGCCCACTGTAATCACATCATAAGGAGCTAATTCGATTTTTACCATTCCACTTGGCTTGTCATTTGCTATAAAGCCTGTAAGGCTTGTTGTGCTTGTTTTGTTTTTGTACTTCTATGACATGAATGATGCCTGTATGTTGTTGCATGGCTCTCTTTCTGTATTATATCTTTGTAGACTGGTTCTTTTATTATATATTTTTTATATTGTATGTTTATCTGAAATGTTCAAAGTAAGCCATGTTGATTCAACAACTGTTTTCCACTGTCAGGGTGAGAGTATGGACAACTTCAACTGGGGTGTGCGGCGGCGCTCTTTGGACAGCATGGACAAAGGTGACACCCCATCTCTGCAGGAGTGCCAGTACACGGGGAGCACGCCAAGTCTCAATCTGACCAACCAAGAGGATACGGATGAGTCGTCTGAGGAGGAGGTATTGAGCGCTAGCCAGATTCTCACCCGATCCAACCTCGTAAGTCTTTTCTCACCCCCTTCGTTTTTTCGGGGCCCCCTCCTTGCGCGGGCCGCCGGCATGGTGTCTGTGTGCCGAGCCGGGCTTACATACTGCCATGTTCCATCCCGGGTGGTTGGACGCTTGCTTTTGCCCTTGGCTCGCAAATCCAATCATCTAGAGCCCACCTGCGTTCAGTCCCTTTTGCTTCCCAGCCAAGCCTACTGCCATCCCAAAGTCATTTTTTCAAAGCCTTTTCTCATTCCTTGTATTATTTAATTTAAACCTTTTTTTATTCTTTGGTGGTAAGTAAAGCTCTTGTATCTGCAGAACTACCCCCCCCCCCCTGAAGTTCTTTTTCTGTATATAGTAAGCTACGTTGTTTGGTGACTAAATATTCAACGTGAGATTCTGACAAACTTCCTAGTAAGCATGAATCTAGTTCTGAAGGCTTCTGTTAAAACTCTAACCGCTTGTGCATGGCCAAGTGTGTATATACTCTAAACGATCACTTTATTAGGTACACCTCCTTGTTTCTACACTTGATGTCCATTTTATCAGTTCCACTTACCGTATAGATGCACTTTGTAGTTTTTCAACTGTAGTCCATCTCTACTTTTTGCTCGCATTACTCGCATTGTTTTTTTGTTTTTTTTTGTAATCGTCAGGACCAGCACAGATCAGGTTCTCAGCACTGCAGTGACACGACGACGTTGTAGTGTTATTTTGTGTTGTTATGGTACGAAAGGATCACACTAGACTGATTAATAATTGGACTGTGGTAGCCTAGTGGTTAAGGTACTGGCCTCTGGACCAGAAAGTCAAGGGTTCAAATCCCAACTCTGCCAAGCTGCCACAGTTGGACCCTTGAGCAAGGCCCTTAACCCATGATTGCTTTGATTGTAAGACTGTATAACTTGTAAGTCGCTCTGGATAAAGGGCGTTTGCTAAATGCTGTAAATGTAAATGTAATCGCCCTCATTAATGCAATTTTTAGATAATAAATATCATCCAATGTGCATCAAGGCTGATATTTAAAAATGTGACAAAAAATGGAGAGATGCTGAGAGAGCACTGAGTGTCTGCAGGACCATTTATGAGAAGAGAAAACATTTTCAGCATCACAACTTGCTGTTCTTAATTGCGACTGAGATTAAAAACAAAAAGGTCCTGCCATCATGTGCACCGCTCTAACATTGTGTTTAAACATTTTCTTTCAACAAGAAGAAACAAGAAGATTCTGTTACTGAGTAGTAAATTCCGTTAAAAAAAAAAAAAGCAATAAAACATATTTAGTTTTATTTAGTACAAACTGAGACAAGGCATTTGTTTGTCTTAATTATAATTATTAGTTTTATTAGTTGCAAAAGAAACGTGATGCAGGTATTATATTGTCCTGTTTTTTTTAATAGCTTCATTACCTAGAAATCTTAGATCAGACATAGCAGTGCTGCTGGAGTTTTTAAATGCTGTGCACTCTGTTAAACACTACCTTATTGCTCAACCTTGTAGACGTAAAATTAGAGACAGCATCTCATCTCACGGTGCTTCCTCCAGAATGCTGCTGGCTGGACACTTGTGGTTGATGGACTGTTTTCAGTCTAGCAGTAACACGTGTTTATAAGCTCCAGGACCCATGGTGGCCCTGACCATTAGAAAACAGAGTAAAGAAAACTAACAAAGTACATCGAGAAACGGGTAGACTACAGTCTGCAATTATAGAACTACAAAGTGCATCTGTATGATAAGCAGAACTTATAAAATGAACAGTGACTGTAGAAAGGTGTACCTAATTAAGTACTCGGTGAGTATACATTGAAATAAATTCTCCAAGCTTTTACCAGAAATGCCCTAACCCCCTCTGCTTGCTGTGGGACGCCAGCCATTTTCAGAGCTGGTTACAATTAAGATGATATCACAATGACTGTGCCCTCCAAACCTCTCAGTGCATTTAAATAAAAGCTCACATTTTTTCCCTTCCTAATACTTCTGATGCTGTTTTCAGTACATGTGCGAGTGAGACTAGACCACCTATCCTGGAAACACACTGTTCCTGCTAGGCCTTATTCTGCTAGCATGCAGCATGTTGCCTTGCTTTAGGTGGCAAAAACAGACTACAAAATAAATGCTTGTTGTCAGGTAGCCACAGTATTGAAGGCTGCCAAGTACTTTAGTCTTGTTCATGACTAGCATCTTGTCAATAGTAAAAAAAAACAGTCTAGTTCAGCATTTCAGATCTATATGGTTCTGTTTGTTTATGGATATTTACCATTTCTTACAAACCTGAAGTTTATGCTTTTTTTTGTTTTGTTTTTTTTGTTTAACAGCTCAACAGTGACTCGGCTACAGACGACGCCATATCCAATCACATGGATTCTCTGCTGCAGTCCCAGGAGTCTTCCAGTAGTGTCCTTACTGAAGAAGCTACCCCCAACCCACCACTACCCCGCCCAGACAGCCCTATCCATGAGACCACGCATTCTGACAGCAATATCAGCCAGCTGCCTGAGGTGGGATCAATTGGGACTCTTAATAAATTCTGGTGTGCGGGTGCCTTCTAGCTGTCTTCTTTAATCTGTGTGGGTTTGCTGGTGTGTAGTTGTTGCTCTTTTGCGTATCGTTTGCTGTTATTAAGGGGATCTGTGCTTTAAAGCTCTTAACACTCTCATGGACGGTCATGGTGTTGAAGCTGCAGGAGTTATATTACCAATTCCTGCCCAACACCATTTCATGTCGGCTTGCTTGCTGTGTTGTAACGGTGACAAGAAAAAGAATTGCCTTTTTTTCCTTCCTTTTTCACCCCTGTTTTTAATTTTTCCGTTTTCATAATAATGCTCTAAATGCTTAGCTTTGTACCTGCCAGTGGTGTTCTTAGTCGGTGATCCTTAGCTGTATGTTGGGTTCGTACAGACACTGGGAATAATTAGGGCTCTGTAGAAGAGAGTTTAGTCATTTCCTTGTGTGCTTAATGTTTCCACTGAGATAAACTCTAATTATACTCCAACACTTGGATAGAAACCATATTAGCACATGCCAGATGCTTTCTACGAGTGATTACCTGCACACTAGCAATTCGTAATTGTGCCTGGCTGCCATTACACTCAATCATTTTACACACGTTTACCCACAAGTTTGTATAGTCTCGTGTGCACGCATACTCGAGGTACAATGTTTAGTTTCATGAAAGCCATTTAAAATTGGCTAAAATAATTCATTTCAAAGAAAATTACATGCAATAATTTATTTTGCACGTTATAGCGGAATTACCTTGAAGCTGCTTGGAAAGGTTTCGGTTTTTCCCTAGGCAATGCTGTACGAACCCTGTGCATTGGGTGGGGCTTGCTTGTTAGCTTGGTTAATCTGGGGTAATATCAGGAATGACGCACCTCAGGCTGACTGCACCAACAAGGCGGACAATTTGGCCTGAGAAATTTACAAAGCAAAGAAGTTAACTCTAAAAGCACCGCTGGACACCTGTCGTAAGCCACTCATGGAGCTGCAAGCATGGAGTGAGTATTTGATAAAGCTTTGAATACGATGGGGGTAGAGCATAAGATTAAATACTAACAGGCTTTGCATTGCTTTCTCGTGCATCCGACTAACACAATGTATGTTAACTAATTGTTCATTCTGTTCTGGTAGTTTTCTAGTTCTAGTAACATTCCCCAAACCAGTTACCAGGGTCGTCAATAAGGTCCTCAGTTGTGCTATAACCCAGCTCTCAACACACCTTAATAAATCTGTTAAGAATACAGAATAGCTGGAGCAGGGGTGTAAAGTGTGTAGGAGAAAGCAATAATACTTAAAAGGCTGGTATGATGGACCGGATACTTTGGCTTGACAGAATCCAAAAGTGCATTTATAGGCAGTATAATGGAACAACACGGAAGATCAGCCAGATGACACAGAGACTCAATTAGATAATGTGAACCTCTATCTGTAACCCTATAGGTTAGAGATAATTTACAGATAGTGGGGGTACAATCAAACGAGTATTACTTGCAGTAGGACAGGCATATATACCGTACTTGCAACAATATATACATCGTATTACAAAAAGTGGCAAAAAGTCATCCATACAAACCTGAGTACCTTGCACGAATAATTCTCATAACACTTCATGACACGTCAATCAACTAAGCTAGTCCCTTGTTCAAAAGTGAGCTAACAAGCAAGCGAGGACCTGACTGGTAAGGTAGTCACACACACACTCTCAAATGACAATTTCAGCTATTAAATTCCCACCGTTGCTTGTGGATCCAGAGAGTTTGATTGACTGTTGACGTACAACCACAGCATCTTGAGTTACAATATTTCCTCTTATAATTTTCATATCGTCGGTCATTAAAGTTGAACGGTCGTTGATCGGATGGTGATCTGTACATAAATAGCGTATTTTCCGCACCATAAGACGCACTGTATTATAAGCCGCGGTCTCAATTATGGGATCTATTTCTGTATTTAACCCATACATAAGGCGCACCGTATTATAAGCCCCTATGGGGCGCCATTTGTTAAGTGGAACACTTGTTAAATAACACCAGCACATTCGTCACATTTAGCGTTAACACTAAAAAATTTTCAACATTTAGCAAAGCTGATTGTAAAGTGTCTAAGAATTTTAATTATGCATTTAAATGCATAACGTACAAATTATCACTAAATATCATCAGCGTAGTAGGTTTATCCACGTGAAAGACCGTCATTGTAAAGCAGGAAGTACAGAGCAATTGCAAAGTCTTTATGACTTAAATAGAAACAACAAACAGGAAATCGGCACGGCTTAAAACGTAGATAGTCTGTCTGAAACTAGTTAAATATTTAATAATTAAATATATATATAGTATTTATCCTAAATATTTGTATGTAGATTTATATTCAATATTTAGTGATAATTTGTATGTTAAGCATTTAAATGCACTATTTACATTTTCTTAGACACTATAATCGACAGTGTTAATGTTAGTGTTAACGCTAAATGTGATGAAAATGCTGTTGTTATTTTACAAGTGTTCCACTGTATAAACGGCGCTCCATAAAGCGCATGTTAAAACATACGGTCTACAAAAAAAGTAAAAGAAGTGAAACAGTGATTTTAGTTTAACTTTATTCTACTATTTAACAAAACACTCACATTATTTTTTAAAACAATCTTCTCCCACAAATTCATAAAAGCCCTCATCTTCTGTGCCTGAAATGAACAGCTGGACTATTAATTCAGATGGAATATTAATTCCATCGTCCTTATGACTGTAAGTCCGCAAAACCGCATCTGCACATAAAATACAGAATGGTGAACATTCTCTCAGTTACAGCTGTTCTCTGATTCAGGGTGGCAGAAAGGAGCCAACTTAAGCCTTGTCCTCTCAACATTGTCTAAGTCAATCTCGTGGCCAGATCGCTGTTTAGCAATGATCCTGACTTTTGCTAAAGCTAGGACAACAGTTAAAGCAGAAACCTTAGCCCAGGCATCCACAGTCCATTCACATACGGTGGGATGTTCTCTGATTGGTTTATGTACTGTACGTATTACATAA
Source organism: Parotocinclus spilosoma (assembly GCA_033117975.1). Classification (NCBI taxonomy): domain Eukaryota; kingdom Metazoa; phylum Chordata; class Actinopteri; order Siluriformes; family Loricariidae; genus Parotocinclus; species Parotocinclus spilosoma. Next base: position 1,407,157 of record JAVSBV010000087.1, on the reverse strand, counting down.
TGTTTTCTGATTGATTTACCTACTGTACGTACTGTATGTATTATGTCCCTGTGTCAGCCGAAAATGGACCGACAGTCAATGAAGCGGAGCGTTTACGAAAGTCTCACAAAAATAGATTTTGGAACTCAGTACACATACAAGGCGCATCGAATTATAAGGCGCATGTCCGATTTCTGGGAAAAGGCTTTTAGGTGTGCGTTATAGTGCGGAAAATACATTAACCCCACCTTGTACCTCTTTCTTTTGCACATGTGAAAACACACACACATGTAGTGCATTTGTATTTGTGATGCAAGCAGATTTCAGAAAGAATGTAACACAAAGTGCACAGAAATTGTGTAGTATATCAGCTTTCCATCACAAAATAAAGTGATTCTTAAATAGAAACTCGTCCCCAACTGTCCCACAATTTATGCAGGGTTCTTGCATGACAGAACACAAATCCAGCACATGCGATTTATGTGATAGTTCCAACCTTTTTTCCAGTAGGGCAATTGATTATGCTAAATAATGTGTGTGTAAGTGTATGTGCCCTATGACGGCTTGTTTAGGGTTGTTCCTGTCTCATGCCCTATGCTGCTAGCTAGGCACCAGTTCTTCCACAACCATGTTTAGGTTCAAGTGGATAAGTGATTTAATTACTGAATTAATTACATTTTTGAAGTTTTAAACCCTCTCACACTTGACAAATGGTGCACAGTTTGTTGTCATCAGAGCAGCAGGGGTTAAACTGCCACATACTTTTACATTATTCCTGTGTACAGTATGCTGTGGTATATTTAGTATTCAAATATGAAGTTTGTTTTTTTTATTTATCCATGTTCAAATCAAATGTAAAGTAACTTTTTTTTTCATCATTTTGCATAAATTTTAAGTTTAAAGTCTAGAGTGAATTTAAACTGACAGACTTACAGATTACAATAATAGTAACTGTGGGTTAATGGTCATGCTCATGGACTTGAACCCTGGACCTGCCATTCCATAGCAGTGAGCATATATTTTTAGATAAATGCTTTTTCATATATCTACAAGTGTGTTTTAAAACAGTGTTAAAATGTGCAGGGTTGGTATTATAATTGTTATTCTTATGAGTAGCAGTAGTAATAATGACTGTTTAAGAAAAATTGAGTTAGTAAATTGCTGACAGAACACTGACTGGTAATGGATGTAGTTGAGTGTGGATTAAAAGCTTGTCCACATTTTTGGAAGGTCTCTTCAATCGCTTTTATTATCAGACTATTTTTTTCCATTCATCCTCATGCATTGAAGCTGGAGCTTTACTGTTTTGGATTGTATTGCTCGGAGAACTCGTTAGTATACATAGACTGCTACCGACTCTTGAACTGAACCACAGCCCCAGTGCTTGCCAGATGAATTACATAAACATTGAAATGGTTTGTTTACATCTTGATCTTGAACTGAATCATTTCTGTGACCTTGCATGTGTAAACAAATCAAGGAGTACAACCCTGAGCTGTGTGCTTCCAGCACTTGTAATGCTAAAAATAAATATGGCAGGAGGGAAGATTTTAAGTATTGAATTGTAATTTAGTGCCGATTTCTCACAAAAGTGACTTTTAGGTACATTTTGTTCCCAGTATTTCCTTAGTACAAGGTAACATAATGCTTGCACTCTGGAGAACTCTAGAAAGAAAGAAATTGAGCTTATATTGTGTCATCCATTAATTTGGCCAATTTATCTTTCACAGTATATCCACCACAGCCCTGGCAACTCAAAACGAGGCTTTGGCATCGACTGCGCAATCTTATCTTGCCAGGTATACATCTCTCAAATTGTGGTGGCGTCTGCATTGGGTGCGATGGTGGAAGCAGTGGGCAGTGTGCGAGTCATTCCCATGGTGGCATCTGGAGGCTCCTTTCTAGGATTCCTAACCGCTTGCCTCCTGGTCATCTATCCTGGAGATGGCGATGGGGCAAAGGGTGAGCAGAACAAAGCCCTAACCCCACCCAGCAACGGGCATGGAGAGAGCAGTAGCACCATAGAGAAGCCCAGTGTCCTAAAGCTCACGCGCAAGGGCACCACCACAACAACCTGCCAAGTGGACTGTGAATCCACGCTTTAAAGGAGATGAGGGCGGCTAGCATTTCTTTCGTACAACTCTACCTACGTCTACGTCTGAGACGATCAGAAAAGCCTTTCTTACACATGGAGGTTTGGTGTGGTTTGTTTAAAGGGAGGGATTGGTGTTCTATCGCTTCAAGGCCGTTAGGGGGCAGCTTTGCGCAAGACTTTCAAAAATAGGAGGGCATTCACGTCTCTTTTTCCTGCACGTCAATCAAAATTCCATTCGAAGTGCAAGATCTAAAATAAAGTAAATTCAGATTTATTTATATGATTAATAAAAAGAATAATCTCTTGTATTCTTTTGAGAATTGTTTATATCTTAATGTTCCTTGTCAAACACCTGATTACCCAAAATTGCCCAAGTGCAATGATATTTTTTCATTTCACATTTGTTAGTCAAGCCTTTCTTTAATTATGGATCATTTGCAGGAGTTTTTTTTTTTTTTAATCTATTTTTATTTTCTTATTGTTATATAATTAGTGTTTGTGCTGGACTGCTAAGGTCAGTGCTTGGAGAAGGAATCCCTTCTTTCTCAAAGATTCCTACATTTCCCAGGGTTCTCTGCTCCACCAATGAACATGCCATCACTTGTTGCTACCAGTGTGTGTCACCATCATACACTCTCTTTATGTACAGTTACTTTCAGCGTGTATCCCAAAGCCCTGCCGTTGGTGCAAACATTTTGCTACTTCACAAATAATCTCAATGCTGCAACTAAATCACGTACCAAATGGAGAAAGATGCCGATGTGAATTTGCAGGAGACACTCTGAGGAATATTCTCAGTGTCTCTCCCTTAATCGTAAAAGGATTTATGAAAGGACTTAGCTGCTGTGGAGTGTGCCAGTACAATGTGTGTTGTACACGGTGGACAACATGATGGAACAGGTTCTTATGAAGCGTTTTCAGCATTCGGTCCTCAACAATCTGAAGGCCCTTGCTCTCAGCACTTTTTTTTGCCAGAACTTAAACTGTGTGGTGGAATCAGGAAAAAAAATGCCTAATGACAAGAAGATTCCTTGGGCAACTTTTATTGGGCCTAACATAATAAACTTGCATTAAAATGCATTACCGGCCCGCTTGAAGTTGCTCCTGGTCCACCTACACTTGGACCTTAAATACAATTTTTGGGGGTCTTGAGTGCAACTATGGTAGTCATGTTTCTACATCCTTGGAAAACAGGTTTTTTTTTTGTTTTTGTTTTTTTTTTAAAAAGGACTCTGGGTTGCAACTGTGTACAAGTGTAAAGCATGTACCCTGTTATTAGAAGGTTACAGTTTGAATCCTCACTATCTACCCAGTCAACCACAGTGACACTAGTCAATCGAGGTGCAATCTAACTATATTCGTTGATAGTTCATGTACAGTACTGTGCAAAAGTCTTAGGACACCGTTAGATCAGATTACCATTGCAAAAACTATGGCATAATATACAGTGCTCACAAAAATAAATATCCCCTATTTTTGTGAGCAGTGTATAATTATTTCTCTGTCTCTGTATTGGAATTCAACCAGAAAATACTGAGAATTTGTGTGCAGTAATTCTAGAACTTTCAGTGGCAAGTATTTAGTGTGACCTCCCCTTACAATTGAGCAATTGCAACATGTGACAGTTTAATTGAGATAGAAGTTGGATGAGGAATGGGCTTTTTTGGAAGGGTAGCTATCAAGAAACCACTTTGTTGGAAGTTGAGCAGGGTGAAAAGACTGTGATATGAAAGATCATTGTGATTATATTATTGCTAAAATAACAAATCTAATGGTGACCTAAGACAGGGTTCTATAAACATTTACTCTGTATAGAATACAGTTACTTTCCTACATGACTTCAGTCATGTATTAGCCTTCATCCTACCTACCTGGTATAGAGGAGGCTCATCTAGTGTGTGGAGTTCTGGAAGTACAGTGGTGGTTTGCTAAGCCCATTGTGACATTTGCTTGATTCCTGGCATTTCCAGAAGCGTCCTTGGGTTATATGAAAGATGCTGAACAACTTATTTGGTTCTAAAGGGCATCTTACAGGCACAATTGACTCTGTCTGAGGGAGGAATGCTGGATGGGAGATTATCTCTTGACATAGCTTCAACCCCTCTTTATCCCATTAATGGTGTCCTATCTAGGGTGGTCACGCCCAGTAAAATCCAGGACAGGCTACGGACCCTCAGGGTTACAACTTAAAAAAAAAATCAATTTAATTTCATGTCATGTTTATTTCTATACATTTCTATTTACAAGAGAGAATAATCTTAAAGCATCTTTACTAAATGTCCAACTGAGCAAGCCTACAGTGACAGGAGGCGTTAGTGACGGGAAGTTAGTCGTGTTCCACCTTGGTATGTCCCTAAAAGATGTATTATTTGCCACACGATCCATCTTTTCTAATACTTGTTCCATGGAAATGAAGTATTAACACCTTAGCTTAAATCTAAATTTTCAATGACTACTAAGCAAGACTTCTACATTTTTCCACTTTTTCTAACCGTATTGGTGCTGAAGGAGAAAGTTTGCTCTATTATTAAACACGGGGTGCTTGACTCAAGAGTGCTAAACCTTCTCTAACAGAGTTTATAAAGTCCATACAATGCATGATGGATGCATAATCTCCCTCAACCTCCTCCACTTCATTTTTGTCGTTATGGCTCCAACATGGCCGGCTGTACTCTACACCCTAGCAATACACATTGACGATACCTGGATGACTGCAATAGTCTCCAGCTGATCTGAATTGAACCGATTTTTAATCCTGAGATTTCTGGACTAACATTTGGACTAAAATTGTGAATTTTTCTGCTACACAAGGCTGGTGAACTTTGGTGAGGATGCTTTTGGGAACTTTACTAGGCATGATGCTATTTCCATTTTGAGCTACCGTATATCTAAGATGCTGAATCATACTGACCACATTACAGTTTTTTTTTTAATTGATGCACATTTATACAGTATTAAACCTAAAATATAAGCTGAGTCCTGTTTTGAACGTTTAACTTAGAAACATTCAAATATATTAACACACAATATTTTTTCGACAAATCAGATGCAGTTGCAATAATAATAATGTGTAATCTGCCTCAGAATGTTCATGTTAAGGTGGTGATTTTTTTTTTCTTCTTGATAGTGCATGAGAAGATCCTAGGTATTAAAGAAATGTACTCATGACCTAAGAATAGTCTGGGGCATGGCTTAAGATTCTTGAGAAGATAAAATAGAAATACTTGAATTGCCGTGTTTATTTGATGTTGTTTTTGTTTTATTTTAATTTGACTGTGTTTTATTGTTCTTTGACGATGCCAGGTGTGTGGGAATGCTCCATGGACCGTTGGATGCTTGTAAAACAGCTCCCACAACTGGACTTACTTCGGCTGGTTTATTCCAGCAGGGGGCGCGTTTTGTCATGAATGTAATTCTAGATGTGACATTGCAAAGGAATTGCACATACAAGGCTGTCTTCCCTGACACAGATTATGTTTAGTCTTGGACAAGGAAGGCTTTTCAGTGTCACAACATTTACGGTGCATGTCCGTTTATGCTTGGCTTAATCTCTGTCTAGAAAGCTGCCGCACAGACTTTTAAAAACGATCTTGCAAAGGATAAACTGTGGATATTTATTTTTTGATCTCTTTCTGATTAAGCTCTGACTTTATTTAAAGATGAAAAAATAGAATTACAGAGATATATTTACAATTGTACTGAATGCAAATAGACATATGCCTTGGTAAATCTGAGCTTAGAGCATGTGTTGTCAGTATGTTTCTCATTTTAACAGTCTACAGTTCCTAGTTTACATTTTTTTTAAGTTAATGTCACACTTCAATCAATGCGCTTGCTTTCTCTAAGTGTAGGTTTCAATGTTTGTGATTCATAAATAATTATAGACTTTATCATCGGAAATAATTAAATGGCTTGTGATTTTGATCCAAAAAATGACATGGTCACTTTAAATTTGATTGTTCAGTGTTTGTCACTTTACAGAACATTTAAAGAAATGCATAGTAAGGACTATATAATATTTGCAGTGTCCTATATGCCTTGTCGTTCATCTGAAAGTTGTATATATTCATTTTAAATAGTTTCTGTTGCTGCTATAAGAAGCTGATTGTTATGTTTGTTTTCTAAAAGAACTGTACATAATGTATGTAAATATGCACAAGCCTTCAAATGTAGACCTATTCAGGAACACTGTATTGAATGCACCTTTAAAGAATCACTGAAAAAAATGCTCTGTATTCATTTCATTTTTTTAAAACTTATCTGCATTGTTGCCTATAATAACAGTACTGTGTTTGATCCCAGGATAAATATTTTCTGAGATTCAACGGAGATACCCTGACACAAACAGTTCAGTAATCAATACAGACCTTGTTATTAAGGCCAGACTACAGCACAGCTATTGCCCAAGTGTTATTGTTACATTTAAGTTACAATTGTTTAAAAGTTCAGGATGCTGTATGTGTAATTAAGTACTTATTAGGTCTTATTTGTGAGATGCTCAGCTAGTTAATTAACCATTTTAATATAACATTATTTATGCACTTATGCATCATTACTCATCAAATAATACAATTTACCATTTCACATTTTTAGCCATGCCTTTTATATAATGATATGTAGGCATATGACTACAATGCATAAACAATACACATTGGTTTATTGACCACATTTTAGGCTATTTTCAAAATAACAAATTAATTTTGACCTGAATGCAGCACTGTTGTTTTAGGGGAAATGTAGAGTGTTGCATGGAATCTGAATTTCAAATCCCACCTCTGCCAAGCTGCCACAGTTGGGCCCTTGAGCCACAATTGCTTGAATTGTAAAACTGTATAAGTTGTAAGTCGCTCTGGATAAGGGCATCTGCTAAATGCTGTAAATGAAAATTGAGAAACAGTCCACTGAATTTTATTTTTTTTTTATTAATTTTTTTTTGGTGAGGGGGGGGGGGTGTTAAGGGTTTAGGCAGCTCTTCATGATAATGAAAACTAAAAATTTGATATGGTATTAACAGCTGCAGAGTCTTAGGTTTTAGTCTTGGTCATGCTGCAGTCTGTGTGGCGTTCTCTATGATCTCCTGACATCTGTGTGCGTCTCCTTCCACATGCTAAATGTGCTGTCTGTTAGGGCCCTGTCTTCCAGTGACTACGAATTGGATTAAGTGGACATGTAAAGTGAGTGAATGTTCTCTTTTATGAGAGGTGTAGGTAGGCTTGGGCGGTATGACGGTATATCGGTATACCATGCTATTTAAATACGGTGACGGTATTGTGAAATGGTGACGGTATATTAACCACGTGACGTGACGCAACTCGCCAAATGTGTACCGTATTTTCCGCACTCGAATGCGCACCTAAAAGCCTTAAATTTTCCCAGAAATCAGATATGCGCCTTACATGTGTACTGAGTTCCAAAATCTATTGTTGTGATACTTTGGTAAGCGCTCCGCTTCACTGACTGTCGGTCC
>JAVSBV010000087.1:1382245-1396271 GCA_033117975.1 Parotocinclus spilosoma | reverse complement strand
CGCTCAGTTTGAAGATGGTTGTGATTTATAAAGAGGAAACAACGTGCAGGTGTGCGTACGCAGGGTTTTATAAATCAGATTTTTTTTGTGCGCACGCAATTTCCTGGTTTTGAGCGCACGTACATTTTCACTCCAGATTCCACGCAAAGTTTTATAAATGAGGCCCCAGATCTCAATCCAATAAAGCACCTTTGGGATGTGTTGTGGAATTGGAGATTTACAGCATGGTTGGGTGGCTCGGTGGGTAGCACCGCTGCCTCACAACAAATAGGTCCCGAGTTCAATCCCAGGGTGGAGTGGCCTGGATCCTTTCTGTGTGAAGTCTGCATGTCCTCCCCGCGTCTGCGTGGGTTTACTCCGGGTACTCTGGATTCCTCCCACAGCCCAAAGACGTGTTATGTTAATTGGTGTCTCTACAAAACGACATTGACTTGTGTATGTACATATGACTAGTCTTGAAATGAACTTGTGTATGGATGTAACCTTGTGCGTGCTGCTGGATGGCCACTGATGCCGATAAGCGACGTTAAAGAAGCCAAATAAACAACAAATAGCGAACAAACAAACATCATGGTTGTGCACTAGTGACAATATGGACCAAAATGTCTGAGGAATGTTTCCAATGTTTCCACTTAGAATTAAGGGAGTCCTGAGGGCAAAATTGGAACCAACCTGTTATGAGCCAAAGTGTACCTAATGAAGTGGCCTCTCTCACTGGCCATGTTCTACGGCTGACCGTTGGAGCATGTTTCTAAAACATTCTTCAGCGTGTATAATCTGTAGGTTGGATCTGATATATTTCCCCCGGTTAGTTTTTTTTTTTTTTTTTTTTTTAATTTCCTGTTTTATTTCCCTTCTCAGGTGCTTGTGGCCTAATGACATTTTCGGCAGCGAGAAAGACGACGCTGTGCAAACCCTACTGCATATCTACTTCCGTCACCAGACGCTGGGTCAGACGGGATGCGTAGCCGTGGTGGGGCCGTGCAGGGATCTGTCTCAGGCTAACGCTCGACTCATGGAGCTCAACCTGCAGATCCGTGAGGCTTTACACCAGGCGCAGGGCCACATTTACCAAACTCCTATTCCCCAGACCCAGATCGACACACACAATACAGTCCTCAGCTCAGGACTGTAAAGGCCACGCGAGGCATAGTCACAGGTATAGTGCAGGGATTACAGATTCATACAGCAGGGAACAGAAATCAAGCCTAGGTGGGTGGAGGTTTAAGGGCTGGGAATTTCTGGACACTTCACTTTAAAGGGCTAAAGAACGTATGCGAGGATCATACTGACCCCTCCTCCTCCCTCCCTCCCCTCTACCTTGAAATAATGGTAAAGCATTGCGAGTGGTGCTTGCAGGAGGGACGCTGGGCACTGATGCAAATCGGAAACGCTTTAGCGGGACCCAACACCTCTGGGGTGACCTGATAAGGATCAGTGATCAGAGCTTTAGGGCAGCAACGGTTGCATTAGTGTATCCATCGAGCGAGAGAATCAACGTCATGTTTTAATCATTAAACGCAAAACAGTAAGTACATTCAAAAGAACGCATGCTTGAAAGTGAAAAAGCACTGCAAGACTTATTTTTTGAGAAATGTATTTTTATTAGAGCTAACGATCCTAGGTTGTAAATATTATGATATTTAATGTATAACTGAGAAGCGAGAGCTTGGCCCTCAGACTCTGTGTAAAGAGAGGATTAACTTTATTGACACGTGTCAAGCAGACTTTAGCTTTCACTACGTTGATCTAACAGAACCTCTTACTCCGTAACCAAATAAATATAGTTGCCTGTAGACACCCATAGACCCATGTTAGCGTGTGATGAGGCAAGTGTGTGTGTGCGAGCGAGCGAGTGTGTTCCATATGACTTTTTTTGTTTTTGTTTTTGCACACACATTCTCTCTCGCGTGCACATTAGCACATTACGATTGCACACCCAAAGTGCAAACTGGCTGCAACTCATTATGGTAATGTCAATAACTTATTGTAATCTGTATATATTTTAGAAAATGTATAGTGTAAAAGCAGTATTTTTCCCTTGTATATTTGTGTAATGCACTGTTTAAGCAGAATAGAGTATGAAGCTAATGCAAAAAATTTAAAAACAAACAACAACAAAAAACTTAAGCAGCTGTAACAGCCACTAACAGCCCCTTTCCCCGTAGTTACCTGCCTTTTTCCTTTTTAACCAGCAAGCCTGGCTGAGAGCAAAGGATAGTTCTCGAGGTTCCGATGTTCTCCTGGCTTTGCCCAGCTGTGCTTGGCCAAATGCATACCTTAATTAATCTCCACTGTGATCTTCATGTAAGCTGGCAGTGCTCTGCAGATGCCATGCTCCAAAGCCCATGCATGAGGGAAAGCCGGGGCCAGGATTCCTCTATGCTGGCTCTGTGTTAATCCCCAGACTCAGGGCTGCACTGATGGGGCGCTGGATCCGCTTCGCTTCTCAAAGGCACTGTGCTTCACTTTGCTCGGCCACCGACATAAAAGCGCTGGGCCAACCTTTGCTCACAGCGTTGGAGGGATATGACAATGCTGTGGCACATTATTAAAAAAAAAAAAAGAATCACTGTACTCATTCCTTACATTACTTTTTCTGTTGCTTGTCTGGTACATTTTGGATGCTGTTCTTAATTATTTAATGGATATATTATTTACCTGGAGAAATAGTTTTTATTTAGAGGTGCATTATCCCTTTCTCTCCCTCGCATTTCATTTGTTTGGTTTCATTTTTTGCCCATCCATGTTATCTCGCTTACCTACCTTACCCTGTCCTAATGAAATAAAAAGCTAATCAAAACATCGTACTCTCTGACTTGGTGTGTTCTTATTTTCAATTATATGCAAAACCTGCTCATTTATTACCGCTGACTAAATGAAGGAAGGACCACATATATTTTAGCAAATTACCGAATCACAGATGAGGACTAACAATTTGGGCTTAATAGCTAAACTAGAATCATCAAATGAATCATCATTTAATTGGAAAGCATCTCATCAACTAGAGTTGCTAATTGAACCAATAGGAAGGGTTATAATATTCCGTCAAGAAGGAAATCAGAAAGGTATAAGATGTTGCTTGTTCCCAGTCAGCTGTGTAAAATTTAATGAAGTAAACTGCTCACAAAAAATGAAATATCCAATAAATGTTGTGAGCAGTTATATAAGCAAATTGGTATGCTTATAAACATAGAAGTAGATGTTACAGCATCAGGATGGATACATGAGAAAAATGGGTGGAGACTGAAGTCAGTGTTGTGATGGAACAGTAAGAAATCAGCTGAATTAAAATGGAAGTTTATATAAAAAAAGCTAAACATTCAAAATTATACAGTGTAGTTGAACTCCACAGAGATTGGCAATGTGAGACAACACTGACTTCTTGGCTCTGAGCCCAGTTTTTGAATGGAGGTTGGTATGTTCTTCCTGGTTCAGTCCAAGTACTCACATGCTTCCGGAAGAACATCTATGTATGTGGATTGGCTTCTTATGCAGCACTGCATTTCAGGACCCATGAGTATTGTCCAGCAGAAAATGTTCTGGGCATGATCCAGGCTGCTAACCTTTGGAGATAGCATACGCTTTAGCAGGACCTGGACTTGTGGATGCACTGTACAAGGATCCCCTTCTCCTGTGCTGAATGAGATGGTGAGGAATGAGTGTGATGTTGGGTAGTAATGTGGCAGGAGTGACAAGGAGCTCTCCTCAAAGGAGGTTTTTCAAAACCAATTGCAAACAGTCAATTTTCTGTGCTTTTTTTCCCCTGAATGGATGCTTCTCAAACAGTTTAAAAGCAACCTGTCATTTTTGTCAGGTGTATTTTTATTAATTTAGTGAATGAACAGGACAGCTTTAAGTTTAATACATCAGGTGCTTCTCATCATGCAAGAGGTTATGGCTGGCTAAGGTTTAAGAGAATCCTTTTGTCCTCCAGTCTGACATTTAAAAGGGTTTTTAATTTTTGGGCTTCTACTGGCCATGGCTCTGTGCCTGCTTTTGCCAGAGCCTATCAATTGATTCTGTAAACCAGTCCTCTATCAGTTTCTGATAGCAAACCATGGCTTTAAACCCCTTTGGCATAATTTGAATTTTGCACAGAGCATATGAAAATCTCTTCAGGTGGTAGATTTACAATTAAATGTTTAATATCCATTCAATCACCATCTAACACCAGAGGTCTTAATTATAATAGGAAATTTATCCAATTCAAGTCTGAACAGAAAACTACGCTGCTATATTTGTGAACAATATAAATGTGACCAAACCCGTGACAGCTTCATACAAAAATCACAGGCAGAAGACTTTTGCAGCAAGTGTTTTACATAATCATGTAAAGTAATGTTTTCAGCGTTTATAATTTGAATTTACACTGCACATTATACTACCGTGTGGCTATAGGCTTCATTTCATAACACTAGAATGATAAGAAACGAACACTGCAAGACTTGGACAAATCCAAATTTGTTACTCTAACATGTAAACCTAATTTACATGCAAGCAGGTTCTACAAAATTAAGTGAATACACAAGACAAAAAGCACAACGCCAGTGCTGCTGGTATTTTTTTTATTTCACGTTTCCAAAGTGGTTCACTACTGGAAACACTTCAACTGAAGTGAACGAAAAACAAAAAGCAGTCCAAGGCACTAGTCACCAGGCCTCTCCTCCCCAGTTCTGCCTCTAGAGTCATCTCTAGCCATACCGAGCTGAGGTAGGGAGTATGGATAGCTGGCCTTCTGACCTGGACATTCAGTACGGTAGCAGTGAACCACTATAAGGATACATTCTGTGCAGGAAAAGTTCACTAGATGATGTACTTGAAGCTGAAAGTGCTGTCGCAAGAGAGCCGTTTGCCTTTGCAGCGACCACACAAATCTTGGCGATGGGGTCGTTTGGGGTCAACGTGGCGTGCCGTGCTCGGGCATGTGCAGCGAGCCTTCTTGCAGCTCTAAGATAAACAGATTTTATACAGAAAGTCATTATCGGATCAACTTAAAAACCCAAACAAGATGAACAATTTACCTGGCAGGTTATATCCTCTACCCGATACGGGTTAAACGCCTTCTGGCAGGTTCTACAGAACTGCTTAAAGTAAACCTGCAAAACAAAAACTCATGTCTAAAAATCACAAGGAACAAGTCAATCTATTTTAACAAAGCTGCACGAACATCTGCACCACCTTGTTTGTGCCTTGAACACACCACACATAGGCACTCTCCCAGCGCAGGTTGCAGTCTCTGCAGTGGTAGTAGCCATATTTCTGCTCCAAGAACTAGCAGAAAAACATAATGATGAGTGTGTATGGCCTGTGTCATTAAAATTATATATTTTTTAAAAAGCTGCAGACAGTGAAATGGCTCGCGTTTGACATTTTCTACAACTGATTCAATGGCAAAGTTCAAAAACACTACACCTTTGTACAGAGTTGTCAGTTCACAAATATTCCATACCACTTTTCCCTTAACATTCACTAAAGCAAATACCTTTTAGGCTCAATCTTAATCCAGGAGATCCAAGTGAATGTCAAGTTTAGTGTTCTTTTAACAAATGGCACATGGTATAAAACTACCTTTCATCTATGCCCATAGTCCTAATTGAGTAAATCTAGTATGACAGTGGAAAGGAAAATATCCCCAAACTCTTTGGGTTATATGAAAGAACTGGGCAAACTTACGATGGGGTATATGGTTTCAATTCAACCACCACAGTTTTAGGTACATTGACATAGGTACATCGACAAGCAAGAAGGCTATTGAAGTGTTTTGTGACTCATTAAGACTAACTTTATACGAGAGGTGGTGGTGGAGAAGAGCACCATATTCAGGCATAATACAATAACTCCATCTGTGAAACATAGCAGGAAGTTTACTCCAGGACAGTGCCACCATTGATGGAATTATTTTTAAAAATGTAAGTTAAAATGTCAAAACGGTCAACATTTTAGGGTCACGAGTCTAAAGGACGACTCATCCCCATCCAGTGAGTTTTCTTTCCAAGAACAGCAAGGGCAAAAGTTGATCAGTTGCAATTCCTGTTTATTAATAGATTCATGTGTTATGTCGGGCAGTAAACACAGGACCACTAAAACCAGACTTTTTTTAATTGCTTGTTCCTCAGATGTCCTTACTTGCGAATCTATTGAGGTATTTGTATTGAATACAAATCTTTATTTTTCAGCACTTTTCAATTTCTCAAGGACTATGTGGAATTAAAACAAAGGAGGAAGAAATAAAAATAAATTAAAAATATAATTTAACCTACAATTAAATTAGTGAATCTGGAAAAAAAAAATTAACAGAAGACCGTTGGCTCTGCCAGAGGGCGGAAAAAGCTAAAAAAAAAATTTATTTTTATAAATATACGTTTTATTTTTTATTTATTTATTTTTTATTTCAACCATTGGTGCTGCGGCGAATCCGAGAAACCCCTTCCATTTCTTTTTTTAATTCTTCAAATATGATCGTCGGCGGCTCCGCGAAACAAGCAATAAAAAAAGTCTGGCCTAAAGCCAAATAAAACCAAGAACCAAACCCCTGATGCACTTGTGCTCACCTGGAAGCGCACTCTCCCTTTGGACTTGGCTTCATCCAGTGCACCGCTCTCCTTCTCACCTTTCCTTTCTTCAGCCTGCTCGTTTCCTTCCTCATTTTCACCGGGACTAAGCTTTCTGCTCGGTTTCTGGCCACTTTGGTCTTCTTTACCGGGCACAACCTGTTGAGCCTCCTCACTCGCCTCCTTCTCAGTGCGGTGTTCCTCCAGCAGAGCACTCAGGCCGCGGGTCGCGATGGGGGAATAAACGGCCTGTGTGCGCGGGAATCGAATCCCAACGTTCACCGGGCTGCTAGGAATCCGGCCGTCTGGTGAGCGCCTACGCAGCGCGTCCCGCCGGCGCGCGGCTAGAGTGCGCGGTCCTAGCGAGCATTGCACCGAGGCGTCCGTGCGCGGGTTCACCTGCACGCCCATGTCTCTGGTGTTGGCTTTGCGCAGGCGCGGCGTGAGGTTCGGGTTGATCTGAGACAGAATGGACTTGAGCTGCGCGCGGTGGTAGTTGTCGAAATGGGTCTCACCATCAGCATATACGTTCACGTAGTTTTTCTGCCGCCAGCCCTTGGGCTTCGGGCACCTGTAGGAGTAAGGGTTGTACGAGGAGTACACATAATTACCCAGTGAGTCGTCTCCATACGTAGCCATTTTCCACTTAGCCGTCTGCGCCTCCCTCCGTGCCCGTTATGAAGGTAGCTAATTAAAATCAGGTGTGTGTGACTTGGCACTTAATGCTGCATTCACGTGCTCAATAATTGTTATGTTTCCCGATTAAAAATCTTAACTAATGTGTATGTTTTACTGGCCTGCAGCTAAAAATAAATTAATGTAGAGGCCGTGGCTATATACTGAACTTTATATCACTTTATTAGGTAAACCTCTTGTTCCTGCACTCATTATCAGTTCCACTTAACAATACAGAACAAATTTGTAGTTCTACAATTACAGACTGTAGTCTATCTGTTTCTCTACATACACACAAAAAGTAGGGGATTTTTCATTATGGGATATTTCAAATTTAACCCATTAAAAACCATGATCCTCGTTTGGGGATCGGGTGCTTTAACTCACCTACTGATGGGATGGGATGTAGGCGGACAGAAATAAAGTAAAAAATGTTCAGAAATGTTTTTGGCAGTTAATGGGTTAAACTATTCCCTAATTTAGGTGAGCAATATACTTTGTTATTCCGCTTTACTCTATTCTCTAATGGACCACCACATTTCAGGTACTATTTGGGTGGAGGATCATTCTTAGCACTGCAATACCAATAATAACGCTGGTGGTGTGATAGTACCTGTGGTGGGTCATTAGAAAACAGAGTAAAGAGGACTAACAAAGTACAGTAGAACCTTAGAATTTGAATGCTTTATTCAATTAATATGGACATCAAACCCTTATCTGTTCACTTTTTTTGTCTCCTAACACCAGTCATCCCTATATAGGTATGACCCAGTCTCGGGGTGTGTCTGAAATGAATTTGATTCTGACTACGAATAAATCAGAATTTGAACAGCAGCGTTAAAACAAAGAGGTGCACAAGGCGATCGAGTCAAACAAAAAAACAAAAAAAGAGACTTGTTCTGCAAACCTCTGGTAAAAAATAGAATTATAACACTCATATGCTAAACTCACCCTGAATGTTTGTTGCCAAATAGCTCATTTTTCATTTTCTTTTGCCATATGAGACATTTTTTGTAAGTCTGTGCTGCTTACATTTGTGGTTTGATGACATCAAATGGTTCAGTCTGTTGGCACACAATTTGTGTCTGATGATTGTTTTGGAGACTTGGTGATCCAGAGATTTGTTTGTAAATCTTCAACAGCGGTACTTGTGAATGTTTTGAGCCTGTTACCGTCCTCTTTAGAGCCTGTAGAGAAAGAATAAATGTAGTCCTTGTCCAAGGAAGTTTGTCACAGTTCCAGTTGACTAGATGTTTAGAATTACTGGTATAAAATGGATGAGCAAATATTTTTTAGAGTCATTCCCTGGCTTATAAAGGTGAAGGTAGACACATTTCTTTTATTTTAATTGCGCTTTCTCTCGTTTTCCCAATTAGAAAAAGAGAATTTGTTATCCGTTTTATTTTGTGTACCCCAGTGAAAGAAGAAATCATTGATTAAGCCTTGAAAGTTTCTAAACACTCTGATTAACTTAAAAAGTACAACATAAATGGAAAAATGTTTTAATTACATTTGGTTTATTTAAATTTCAAGGGGTGCCAATAACTGTTGTTATTAAAAAATGTTTTTTTATGATTCTTTTCATTGTGGGACTGATTAAAATGCTAATTTCTTATAAACCTTTTACTCATTTTTATTTTTATTTGCATATTATTATCATTGGATGACATATATTGAATAATTCTGAGGAAATACCAGCTGCAGTTGTTTTCACAACATAGACATGGCTCGTCTAAGCGATGGCTGACAATGTTTTGGATGCTGGGGTAGTTGTCAATTAGCTTTACCAGCAAGACCAACAACTAGCTAAACCAGCTCTAATAAGAACAAACCAATTTGGGCCAACATGTACTCCAGCAGACTAGTATCCAAAACACTCCACTCTTTGTTTTTTTACTGAGCAGAGATGTACAAGAAGGCACTGCTAGGAATCGATCTCTTAAGACCTTTACATTCCACTTAAATTTGCAATATTTAGCAGCCACATTTTATATTATGTCTCTGTTTCGTAGCAGTTCAAAATACTGCAGTTATGTACTTTCTGCTGGAAAATATCTCTAATATGATACCTGTAACAAAAAAGTTTAAAAAAACATTTTTTGACAAATCCTGAGCCACCGACACTTACCTGGAAAAAGCTAATTTATTTACAGTTTGGAAAAATAAACTGAATAAAAAATGTTTAAATATAATATTGATGCTTAGGAAATAATATTATTTAGTATTTTATTCTTTCACTTGAAACTGTAAAACAGAGGAACATTTAGGCATTATGCCTTTTTTAATTGCTTGTTTTTCGAATGTCCCTACTTAAGAATATACTGAGGATGGAGGATCTTTATTTTACGTCACTTTTCTTTATTTTACGTCACATTTCTCGAGGACTATGTGGAATCAATACAAGGAAGGAGGAAGAAATAAAAACTATTTTTTTATCTGAAAATAAAATGTATTTATTAAATTAAATTAAAGTGAATCTGGAAAAAAAATATTACAATTAACAGAAGAAAACAGTTGGCTCTCCACCGGAGGGCGGAAAAAGGCTAAAAAAAAATTTTTTTTAATTTCAACCATTTGTGCTGTGGCGAATCCAAGAAATACATATATTTAGAAATATATATATTTTGTATTCTTCAAATATGATCGTCGGCGGATCCGCGAAACGGGAAACAAGCAATAAAAAAGTCTGACCTTAGTTGCGTATTTATAATGATTAGGATTGACCATTGAAGCAGATTCATTAACACAACTGGCAGTAAGTCATTACTATTGCCTAAGCATGCATTAAAAACAAGTTCACAGACAAAATTTGTATTGTTAGTTTATTTCAAGCATACACTTTATTATGCTTTATTAACACATTTTCACACTTTGCATTTCCTGCATTGTAATTGCACTTGTCTCAGATGTCGTTTACCAAGATGAAAGTGGTTAAAACATCATATAACCATCTTGAGCCATTTTTACCTTAGGTACGTTCTCTTGTATGCTGATTTGGAATCTGTCTGCATAATTGTCTTTTGACTAAAAGTACTTGTTATTTGACTCTCCTTTCAAAGCTGTAGAACATCATGGGGTAATTTCTACATGAAGAAGGCAATGAACATTTTACTTTGTAAATTGCATATGATTAAAATACGATCAGCCATATTGTATAAGCCCCTATCATGCTGCCAAAACTCTGACATCTCAAGGCATGGCCACAGACTTCAGATCATGTCCTTAGGTGTAAAGCCACCGACTCTGGGCCAAAGGTTTAGTTTATTTGTTTGTTTATTTAGTTTATTTAACATTACACTTTAGGATCAATAGCAATTTAACCACAGACACACTGCCGAACCATGCTGTCCTTATGGCATGACATTTTCCAGCAGGATTTCCAGCAGGATAATGCTCTCCCAAGCACAGTGTTTCCAAGGAATGTCTCTGCCAGATTGCAACACTTCTTTGGTCTGCCTGGTTGCCAATTTTTTGGCCAATCAAGAATTTATGGATCCAGCTGTGACACCAGATTCAACAACCTATGAGGATACAGAATCTACAGGCTCAGCTGCAACATCATACAGAACCTGTGTGCCTCCATGCCAAAGCGTATGTCATCTTGTATGCAGGCTAGAAATCATCCAACAGGGTACTTAAACATCATTTTACAATTACAGTTTTTTTTATAATAAACTTTTCCATTCACTCTAATAATATAATCACTTACATATATTGTCAATACATACACACATATAAAGTTTTTAATCTCAATAAATCCTTCTAGGTGCACAATGTTTTATAATTATATTATATTACAGCTCTCTTTAGCTGACTAAACCAAGACAAATTATTGGAGCAGAGTATTCATTGTTAACCAAAACTAAGGCATTATATTTGTACCTCTTTCCTTATACTTTTCCAAACAGCTTCAGATTTCAAAACAAATGTACAAGAATTAGGGGATATTTCAAAATGAAATGTCCAATACTGAATTATCCCCTAATTTTTTTATGAGCACTAAGTATACTATATATAGAATAATAGTTACATGATTGTTGTGACAAAAAACTTAACCTAATGCTGGTCCTCATTCAACAGTTCCACTGTGAAAATCTGCCAAGAATTTATAGGGTCTGTTGCTGGAAAGAAATACTTCAGATAAGTCTGTACTGAAGCGCTTACCAGCCATGTGGAAATGTATAATGAAATTTGTTTCTACCAGTGATTGATGACATGGCACATTGTGGAAGATCAGAATGTACTGCACAAACCAGGTGTCTGTTTACAGTTACTGTCTTATGTCTTGATGTTTCCTATGGAGCCGGGGAACTCCCTACATCGTTTTGAGTCTCCAGCTCAAAGGTGTTGTGGTCACTCACGGTCACTGACCCATATGCGGTATCGAATGGCCCATCGTCCTCCTTCAACGTCTTGTATGTGATGTTGGTGTCATCATCGTCATCCCCATTCAGGTCTTGCTTACCGAGCACCTCTGTTCTGTATGCACGGTACACTAGGATGAAGACAGCGGCTTCGGCTGCCTGGAAGAGTGCGTAGAGAAGCGGAAACATGTACATGGCCCCCATGAGCTGTGGAGGGAACGCTAGCTTCAGTATGGCTGTGCAAAGCTGAACATTCTGGCAGCCAGTCTCCAGTGACACAGTGCGACAGCAGTTGGGTGGCAGTGAGAAGAGCATTGCCAGGCCGTAACCGGCTGCATAACCAGCCATCGGCATGAGCACAGCCACTACATATACTGCAGGAGGAATAGTCGCCAACAGCTCAGGCCCCAACATGGCACCTGTCATGATGAAGAGCAGCACCAGTGTGATAAGCATCAGCCACAGTGACACCTAGTGGATAAATGCAAAGACCAGATAGAGCATTATTAGTGAATGGATGGTGCCTTAGTGTGGATTTAATTTTGTGCAAAAGGTTTGGATATAAATACAATCCACAAGCAAAATATTAAAAGTCAATTTGCAAATGCAGAAAACTAAATTTGTAAGCGCCTAGGTCGGTAACACTGTTGCCTTACAGTGAGAGGGTTCTGGGTTCAATCCCCCAAGAGGAGTGTTCTGGGTCTTTTCTGTGTGGAGTTTACATGTTCATGTGTGGATTTTCTCTGGGTGCTCCGATTACCTTTCATAGTCCAAAGACATGCATGTTAGGTTAATTGCTGTCTCTAAAGTGCCCCTAGTGTGAGTGTGTACTCTGTATCTGTGCTCTGTCTAGGGTTGCTCCTGCCTTGCCCCCTATGGCACCAGCTCTCCCACGACCCTGTCCAGGATCAAGCAGATAAGAAAGTGAGTTATTGAGTTTATATGCTGTTATCTAATTCTGTTTTTATTATTAATGTTGCCTGTTTTTAATTTCATTTTCTTATTTTCTCTGGGTCTGCGATTGAAGGGTCTGTTGCTTTTAAATATCTGCTTTGCGTTTGCCTATTTTGGACTTAAATATTTTCATATTTTTACTTAAGGAAATGCATTCACCTGAAATCTTTATTGGTCTAATAGTTTGCTCAAGTCAATTCTCAAACAAAAAAGTAAAAAAGGTATTAAAACATAATACAATGGCTACCTGGTGTAGAGATGGACTTTTAAATTATTTAACATGTAGAGTAAAAAAAAAAAATGTATATATATATATATATATATATATATATATATACACGAATATTATGCCATATTTAGAGCTATTTGGGCTGAATATACAGTTAATAGTTAATCATATTATCTGTGACAGTAAGTATTTACAAGAAACTAGCATTTTAACAGAATTAAAGGAAAAACACAAATATGCTTTTAAACTTTTGTACGAACTAGAATTAGATAACAGCAAAGAGCAAATGTGTTTCAAAATAAATAAATATATACAGTGTATACAAATAATAAACACATATTTTAATATATTATTGTTATCTGCATTTGCAATATATATATTCCTGTTTTATTTGTTGCTTGTGAATGGTATTATTTTCAGTGAAGCCTGTGGACTAAAATGAACTTTTTGTGTATTTTGGGTTTTTGTGTATATATTGTAATCAATTCCAAGATGAAATGAACTTTGGTGCAGAAATGCCCTCAACGTACTTAGCATAAACAGTAAACGTATGTACCAACAGAAGACGGTGACTCATAGAATGCATGTGCTGACAGAACTATATATCACAGGAAAAAAAATGTCCAAGGCCACCATAGTGACATTGCTGCCTGCTTTTATCCACTCTACTTAATGAACATTCTCATCCCCCAATACCCTGTAAGACACAGGCACGCCCTTTACTCTTTTATCACTCTTCTCCTGCCTCCTGATATCCCTCCCTCTGTCTGTATCTCTAATTCACCAAAGGGCCATTATCAAGCTGTTCCTAGATTACACTGAAGGAAAGAAAGGGCCCCTGTGCATTTGTACTGCTCTTTATAGAGTAGTTTTGCTCTAATATGACCACCATATACTTGATTACTAAATTAATTTGATATACAGTGCAGCACACTGCAGATCGACTCTTTTTGAAAGGACATGCTTAGGGTATAACATCAGTCATTGTGCAGATTATGTCCCCTGTAGCTAAAGCCTGTAAGATTGGGAAACTGGTATGCTAGTCATAATTTAAACAGTATTCTAAACCAACTGGAGTACAATTAGAATAACTTATATAACCACTGACAAATACAGATATCAATAGACATCTTTTTATTTGACCAAAGTAATAAGTTATTGATCATGTAAAATTTTGTGGTGTGTGTGTGTGTGTGTGTGTGTGTGTGTGTGTGTGTGTGTGTGTGTGTGTGTGTGTGTGTGTGTGTGTG
>JAVSBV010000087.1:1364585-1379735 GCA_033117975.1 Parotocinclus spilosoma | reverse complement strand
TAAGTAACTACATTTTCTATTTTCTCTCCGAGCTGATGTTCCGGTAAGAGCCCGTGGTCCCATTAACCGGAATCGACTGTATATAGATTAACAGAGAACTGTTACTGTATTTGCTACTGTAATTATAAAACCACGACTGACTGAAATCTATTATATTTACCAATGTGTAAAATATAAAAAGATCTGGCATACAATAAAGAATAGATAAGGACATTTAAATGTAACGACATAGACTTGAGAACATTTTGTCTCCACTGTAAGGATTCACCTTGAAATCGTAAGTGTAGTTGGTATAAGGCATCAGCTTGCTCTCGTAGGCACTCTTGAGCTGGAAGCTGTGTGTGATGCTCCCGTCTGGTTTGCCGTTTTTGCCGTTGCAGCTGAAGTTGGTCAGGCATTCACTGTACCGGAGCTCTTTGAAGTCTTTGTGATTCTCGGCGACGCCTCCGTTGCTCAGGTACTCCACTACGC
The DNA here is from genome assembly GCA_033117975.1 of Parotocinclus spilosoma. Classification (NCBI taxonomy): domain Eukaryota; kingdom Metazoa; phylum Chordata; class Actinopteri; order Siluriformes; family Loricariidae; genus Parotocinclus; species Parotocinclus spilosoma. Next base: position 1,379,264 of record JAVSBV010000087.1, on the reverse strand, counting down.
CTGAAAACACATTCATTTGGATCAGACAGCAATGCAACACAACACAGCAGGCTCTGGTGCCGTTTTATCAAACGTGTGAGGCATCAGCGTGTCCCAACTGAATGGTCAGTTATAAGCCCTTACAAGTACAGAGATGCCGACGAGCAGGTCTTACAAGTCAGGTGAATTACATGTGCTTGATTTGAGGCAATAGAAGGAAATAAGAACTGCATGTCTGCAATGCAGCCACCAGAGGCAAACTGTTTCTGTACAAGTCAGCTCCCTGCACAACACTCAGGGTCATGTGTTATTGTGTGCGACTATGATCTGGTTGCAGGCGAGTGCCATAGACGATCGCAGCAGCGACGTTGTATTGCTTTTATACAACCGTTTTATTAGCAACAAAACAAGAAACAAAGAAAATAGTCCTAATACTAATAATAAAAAGTAGATCAATAACAAATTAGTTATTGCTATGCAACAATATCAATTCGCTACCTTGCCCTAACACAAACAGTCAGATGCTTTGTAGAACACTAATAAGTACCACTAGTTTGAAATACAAAGTGCAAATAAGCAAAGAGAAAAGTTTAAAATATTTTGGTCTCATAAGGCATGCATCTCATTCCATAAATCTGACGTTTGTTCTACATGTAGCATTTTTCCCGACTCTCATGATCTTTTGGTTGGATTACCAGAGTCTGGGAGTGAGTTGAGATCAGCACACAGGACGATGGGAATGGAGCTGGAGTCAGAAGGGGCCGAAGTGGTACCGTTGGAGGTCGCTGCCCTCTCAGCGATGCTCTTTAGCTCAGACAGGAACATCACGGTCTGGATGAGCTTGACGTCCGAGTATTCAGGGTCCCAGTGCATATGGGCGTTGGCCACCAGTACAAGTTGCGTCTCTGCAGTGGGTTTCAGACCTAGAATTAAATATTTCAGGTCATTTACCCCGGATTGAAACGTATCCCTGTATGGAACGACAACCAAAGCCACCGGAGCAGTTTAGTTAAATAACAAATCAGACAAATGCTTTGTTTAATGCCTTGCTATTGATATATACTCGGTGTCAGTATGTTTTATATCTTCAAAATCAATTTAATATACTAATAGATTACCGTAAATACGTCCTTTGATACAAGATTTAGTTTGTGCTCTGCTGCCATCTAGTGGAACAAACCCGTTGTTATCTAGTGTTAGCTCACCTCCAATAAACAGTTCTTTCTTTACTTCCAGCAGAACGGCGACCCCGATGTTGTCTTTGGTCATAACACGATTTAGCATGACCTCTGAACCTTCAGAGTTGGCCATGGCCACTTGGTTGAACTCCACAGTGTGTTTCTGAACCAGTGCAAATCTGAAGGACGACAACAGATCTGACAGGAAAAACTTTCGCCAATCTGAGACCAACCAATTCACACAAAGTGTTCTCTGTTGAGACTTTAGAGAACATTTACATTTACGTTATTTAGCAGACGCCCTTATCCAGAGCGACTTACAATTCATACACTCTTACAATCCAAGCAATTGTGGGTTAAGGGTCTTGCTCAAGGACCCAACTGTAGCAGCTTGGCAGAGTTGGGATTTGAACCCTGGACCTTGTGGTCCATAGTCCAGTGTCTTACCCACTAGGCCACCACACAGCCCGGTTTTTTCAAGTTTAACATGTTCTCCACACACCTCAGAGTCTGGACAACTAGTTTAATGCTGCGTTTATCCAGGTCAGCAAATTCAACGGAAACTGCCACCCTGAGGTTAATAGAGTTCAGTAGCAAAATCACTCACTTTTCCATTTTGAAGAACACGGCACAGCCGTCCACATGCTTCCTCTCCTGCTCGGACACCAGTTTGGCACGAGATTTTGGACAGAAATACCCGTCGTATCCCCGCTCCTTTAACGTCTCCAAAAAGAATGTGTAGTACTGCTCGGTTTCCACCTCCTGCATGAGAATTGTGGTCAGAAGAATGGGAAGAAGTTGTTTTTATGGGGCATTATGCTGATATAGTACGGTGATCGAATTATTGTTTTGGTAATTTTCTGCAGTTCTACTATTGTGTTGTCAAGATCAGACTAAATCCCTGTCCTTTAAACACAAGCGGGTCTGTCAGGGGGCGATTCGGAGATCTAGGAAACATTTTATTGTCATTTCCACACTTTTTGGGTTGGAGAAAAAAATCTTAGGAAACTTCCACTAAAAGCGAGCCAGTGAGCCACAGAGCTACGGCTTGGACCATCCCATTTTTGAGGTTAGACACACCTATGGTATCAATCAGTCAGGGCCCATTAGTGACTCCCAGCAGTTTAACCTTCAATTGAACCCGCTAATCTTAGAGGATCACATACTTTGTCAGTTAGTGGTGTGATATCTGATCATTTTCCTCACCATTAGGCCAGACTTTTTTAAATTGTGTGTTCCTTGGACGTCACTACTTAAGAATCTACTGAGAAGGGAGGAAAAAAAAAATCTTTATTTTTCAGCACTTTTCAATTTCTCAAGGACTATGTGGAATCAATACAAGGAAGGAGGAAGAAATAAAAATAATTTTTATTTAAAAATATATTTTTTTTAACCTACAATTAAATTAAAGTGAATCTGATAACAAATTACATGAACAGAAGAAAACCGTTTGCTTTTCACCAGAGGGCAGAAAAAGCTAAAAATATATACATTTTTTTTTTAACCATTGGTGCTGCGGCAGATCCAAGAAATAATAAAATAAATAAAAAAAAATTCCATTTAAGACTTAAAATAAATTAGGCTATATTTAGATTTCCTTTGTGGCTTTCCTGTGTTGCTTCATGTTCTTTTTAGTACAAGGCAAATTCTTGTCTACAGATAAGATAAAGTTTTCTGCATATTTGGTTAGGCAGAATGGTTGTACTGATACCCACCTCTCAATATGACACATTTATTTTTTACCAGAACATTGCTGGTTTGCACAGAACCTTGACCTCAACTCCACCAGGCACATTGAAAATGCACAGAAACGGCAAAATTAAGATAGGGCTCATTGTCTGAAATCAGAAGCTGACCTTATAGTCATGTTTCAAACTTAAGTGGAAATTCTTTATAGATGGACCAAGGCTGTTGTAGCAGCGGAACATTGTGGATGACTAGTGTTCTTTTTTGTTACTTTTAAGAGGTGTCCTAACAATAGTGAAATGTACTCGTATGTATATAGAGAGGTTAAAAAACAAACGGCTGAATCAGCCACATTTTGCAATAGGTGTAATGAACCTGAGATCCTAGGGTGAATGATTGATCTTGATTATTGATCTAGAATCTACATATAAACATTTTTACTATTTTTTACTCACATAATGCATAAAACAGGCCAGTTTCAGATCACATTGTGTTCAGAATACATTGTCAACCTGTTTCTGTTTTCGAATGTTTCTATTTTATGTATCATATGCTATACAGTATCTCTCCTTCCTGTCTTTGACAAATAGTTTTTTAACAGTGGAGTCATGACACTGTTTGTTCAGTGAGAGTTTCCCCCATGACCCATATTCTGGCTAGAGCTGCTGAAATTTCAGAAAACACATCAGTCTGCAAGCTATTTAAAAGTGAAATCACTCAGGCGGCACTGCATCTACTGATTTCAAGCTTTGATAGAAACCTTAAGAGGTAAGTCATAGTTTATGTTAGATATTTTGTCATTTATGGCAATACCATATAATAAAAAGCTAAAGCTGTTTTTTTTATTAAGAAAATATATTCTATGTACTCTTATAAGATAAGGGATCATATCTTTGTAGTTGGATTTACTGGACATTTTCCATAAAACTTGTGTATGTGCAAAAGAATGGTATGAGATTCTGTGCATATAGATTTTTTGGGCAGGATCTTTCACTTATTTGTCAAGTAAAAGACACAATTATGACCCAGTGTTTTATAGTTTTTTATAGGTTTATATTTCTAAATATTACAGGAAATTGTCTTTCTTGGTTTTAAGTGAACTGATCATACCATGATGCTAATAAGAACCGGCTGAGGAAATGAGAACCTACAGCGACTCTGTTTACTAGACTAAATCATGCTGATACTCACTTATGTTATCTTACATAAGAATCTTTATTTACTATATATACAATTGTCTTATATTTTGTAGTTGTAATATATTATCTACTGTATTATCCACTTCATAATAATATCCATCCGTTATTCACTTAATCCATGGAGTCACAGGCCAGCCAGTGCCCACCCGGAAACTCTGGGTGCAAGGGCAGGAACAACCCGAGACGGGGCGCCAATCCAACTAAGGGCCACTTTTAAGACACACAAATTACCTAAGCTTTGGGAGGAAACCGAAGTACCTGGAGTGAACCCACACAGACACGGGGAGGACCCAGGCCACTCCACCCTGGGATTGAACCCAGGACTTTTTTGCTGTGAGGCAGCAGTGCTACCCACAGAGCCACTGTACTGTCTTCACAAGAATATATTCTATTTATATCATAAATTTTAGTACAGTCTATATATTTCTTTATTTCTTTATTGCATAAACTAATATAGGTTGCCCAAGGGATTGGGTTATTTTTTGAGTCTTGGCCCCTCCAATAATTCTTCCTTTTAACATGACCTAGGCTTGGTCATACACTGTAATATATAAATAATTTTGACTTGACTTCTTAAACTTATTCCTAAGTAACTGGATTGCTCAGTTACCTAATATCTCAGTGTTGGTTTTCAAACCTAATTACTGTCTACAACAAAATAGAGATAAAACAACTACAACATAATAGTATTTGATACAGTAAAGTGGCAGCTGTAAGAAAAAATACTTTTGACAATTTTTTCAAATCAGTTTATTCTTATTGTTCTGTTTAAGTTAAAGTTGGAAATTGAATATCCTTCAAGTTTATCTTGAAGGCTTTGGGTCTATTTTCCTCACCTATCACCTCTGTACAGATGGAGTGGCCCTGTCTCCTCGTCCTTGTGGGAATTCTGTATTGCAATGGCGCCCTCTCGTGTCCAGCTCGATGCACATGTCACTTCGGTGTCATTTCCACTGAGGTGGTGTGTCCGGATGCTGAGCTCTCCTATTACCCGAGTAAAGGTCTTCCAGAAAACACCACCTCCTTGACCATCCAGTACACCAACCTGAGCAGTCTCTCTGCCCATGATTTCAGAGCAACACCTCTTCTGCAGGAGCTCCATCTTCCAGGAAATCAACTCAGAAGCTTACCCGAGGACCTGCTGATTGGGCTGCATCACCTCCACACCATAGACCTTACAGGTAAGAGTCCATACTTTAAAAGGAAAACCCGCAATTCTAAAGTTGTCTTTTTTCAAACTGGGAACTACTCTTAACACTAAGAAACTTTATGAATATGGCTCCTGGTGAAAGATAAAGATGTAGATTAGTGCATCCTAAACCTCAAGCATAGTGCCAAAGCCATACAGCAGTGATTCAGAAGCAGGAACCTCAGTGTATGACTGGTTGTTCCAGTTCTCTGGCTGCATCTGTTTGGAGGCTGCATTTGAAAACCAACTATGTCATGGCAGCAAGGCTAGGCTGTCCCACCTGTGCATAAGCAGGTCTTCTTTTTCAGCTTCGTTCCTTAGGCCAGACTTTTTTAATTGCTTGGTTCCTGGATGTCCCTACTTAAGAATCTACTTAGGAGGAAGGAAAAAAATATAAATAAATCTTTATTTTTCAGCACTTTTCAATTTCTCAAGGACTATGAAAAAGCTAAAACAAATGTTATATATATATTTTACAGCCGTATTCCAATACCCCAAAATACTAAATTTTCAAAACTCTCAAGAAAACTTTTTTCACATGGTCATAATGGGGTATTTTGTGTAGAATTTTGAGGAAAAAGATTAATTTAATATGGAATAAGGCTGTAACGTAACAAAATGTGGAAAAAGTAAAGCGCTGTGAATACTTTCCGGATGCACTGTATATTTAATTTTTTTATTTTAATTTTTTAAATTTCATTGGTGCTGCGGCGGATTTGAGAAATACCAAAAAATATATATATATTTTTTTGTATTCTTCAAATATGATGCGAAACAAGCAATAAAAAAAGTCTGGCCTTACTGTGAAATCTGCCACAGAGCAGACTGATTTTTCTTATCTTGCTTTGGCCTTTGCCATGGTCTTCTCAGAGTTTGATGGATACTTTCATAGACCAGAATCCCTAAAGAATGTAGCCCCTGAATTGAGACACAGCTACAGTGCATTAGATATTCAGATTTAGAGTCAAAAGACCGAGTGCTCAGCATAGGAGGTTATTTACACAGTACAGCTGCATAGCCCACCAATTTCATAATACATCATTTTAACTAGATTTATGTGCGCTTGTTTTAAAAAAAGGGATGAGAAAAGGTCTATTAGGCAAAAATGAACGATGTGTCAAGTGACTGGATGGGTAATCAAAAGGTGGAGGTGACAAGGTGAGGGTAGTGTGAGGGGGATTGTGATAAAAGAATCAGCAACTACAGAAATATTTCCTCTCCAATGGCAGAACATGGCTTTTTGGGGTGTACAGAAACTAGGCTGTACTACTGTACTGTACTGTGCCTGAGCATTTTTGAGCCCCAAAGATGCAGTTTGAAGTGCGATTACGTTGTACCTCACCTGGAAACAGAACTGTGCTCAGGCCCACTTGAAGAGCTGAACTCTGGCAGAGTATGGATGTAGTGTAATTGTTAAACACACCCCAGCATGAAACACAATGTCAGCTACATGCATAAAGATCTTCTGATATGTGCAACAGTTATTGTGCAAAATCAATAAATTGATAAGAAGTTTGTCAGCGCACACAGAACGTCTCCAGAAAGCCACAAACATAAAGTACATGAACATGAACTACAATTATGTGCTTGGGCCCAGAAATGTTCAGCGCAGTGTAAGCGCTGGCCAGCAAGGGAGTGGAGAAAGGGGACAATCATGCCCTGTATGGTACAAGGCAACCGGTCATATTATGAGTACACCCTCAGTGTACATGTTTTTGTATATTTGTATCAAACTCCACCATGTACCCTCTTGTGCTCTCAGGTAATCTGTTACGAGAACTGCCTGCGCAGGTGTTCCACCATGCTCCACTGCTTATCCTGGTCCTAAAAGACAACCTGCTCACCAGTGCCAATGCAGACTGGCTGCCCACCAACAGCAACCTCACATGGCTAGATCTGTCAGGCAACAAGCTAAGGAAAGTCCCCTCTGCTCTGCTTCAGAACCTGGGCCGCTTGATGACTCTACACCTTTCTCAGAACCTGCTGGAGGAACTTCCACATGACAGCCTGTCCTCGCTCCAAGCTCTGGAAAGACTTCACCTGGATGGGAACAAACTACAGTCCTTGGACACTAAGATGTTTAGCCATAATCCTAACCTGACTCACCTGTTCCTGCAGAAGAACAAACTAGAGAGTCTCCCGGCTACAGTGTTTCAACACCTCAAACATCTCCAATACCTGGACCTTACAGAGAACAGACTGCGCTTCCTGTCTCCTGGTACCCTTGGGTTAGACATCATCTGGGTGGAGTTGACCTTGAATCCCTGGCATTGTGACAGGAAGATAGAGTACCTTTGGAAGAGGTTAAACAGGCAGTCGGTGGATTCCACTCCTATATGTGCCTCGCCGGAGACTCTTAAGGACAAAGCAATTGTAGCCCTAACACGGCAAGAACTGGGCCTGGCAGACTGAGGGACGAGAAGATGATGATGTAATGAAGGAATGAATGTGAGAAAAAGGTGAAAAATGAAAGACAAAGAGCCATTGAGGTGAGAAAGTAAAACTACAAATCAACTGAAATGTCATGTTGCAGCTATGCAAAGGTTTAGGCACACAAGGTCAAATAATGTTTTGATAGAACTATAATAATAACTCATTTTATCCCTGCCTGTCCATGTCAGGGTTGCAGGGCTCCCCTATCCCTGGATAAACAAGGGCATACATGCTAGCATGACCTAAGTTGGGATGCCAGTACCAGAAAATACCCCCCCCACCCCAAGGCCAGACTTTTTTTATTGCTTGTTCGCGGATCCGCCAACGATCATATTTGAAGAATACAAATGATTTTTGGGTATTTCTCGGCTCTGCCGCAGCACCAATGGTTGAAATTTTTCTGCCCTCAGGTGGAGAGCCAACGGTTTTCTTCTGTTCTGTTCACTTTAATTTCATTGTAGGTTAAATAAATTAAATTTTTAAATAAACATTTATTTTTTATTTCTTCCTTCTTCCTTGTATTGATTCCACATAGTCCTCGAGAAATTAAAAAGTGCTGAAAAATAACCTCAGAAAAATAACCTCCTCAGTAGATTCTTAAATAGGGACATCAGAGGAACAAGCAATTAAAAAAGTCTGGCCCAAGTGGTGTCATTTCCTACAGAGTTAAGACAGCGTTAATGTTCCTGTACAGACCATTTACTCCAAAGTCAACTGGATTTTAAAAAATGCAGAAAACAACATGGTGATTAATGACCAGGTCACCCCAGTAGTGGTTTAGCACCTCTTGTTCAAATTATCCCAATATTAAAAGAAATTATACAAACTTTTAAGACTTATTTCTGCAAATTTGTGTGCAAAAGTTTTTAAATTATACTCTAGTGAACCCTAAAACTCGTGCATCAATATATTACACTGCTCACAAAGATAAGGGAATATTTAATTATGGGATGTTTAAGTATTCCTTAATTTTTGTGAGCACTATATATTCAAGTTTGTTATTTTATATATAAGTTTTTTTTACTAGGTGCCAACCCCTTGCATAAGACTGTACAAATTATAATGCCAAATTGTGTTTTAAACTGTTTTATGATCTGAAGATGAAAAATAAACGAAAATATAATTTATAGCGTGAGCTTGTATTAACAAAAAAAAGATGTAATAAATGAAATGAATAAATGCATCAGTGGCAATTTCAAGTTTTTATAAGATTTGTGTGTTTATTCTGAATTTGATAAAAATTGGAGTAGATAGAACAATACAGGTACCAACAAAATGTAGCAGAATTGATCAAGATAAGAGTGAAAGTGTGGGTTAATATTTACAGGACCTCAAAATAAATGAATTAGACTTTAAAATTAATGAATTAATTTCAAGACACTGGTGTGAATCAGACACAGTTAGAGGAATAAGCATGGATGTAATGCTGCATTCGAATACAAAACTGTGACGATATGCATAGGCAAAGCTGTTCATGCGTTTTTATACTACGCAATCTAATGTAATTGCGTATTTTGAACACCAGAGGGCATCATGCTTAGAAACGGAGGCCCTAATTTCCATGGACTGAAGTTCCTTCTTGTTTACATTTTTATGCAGAAAAGTACACATTGTTTTAAAAGAATTTAATTCAGAAGTTAAATGGTTCACAGATTTCATTAATACTTATACATATTTGGTTAAAGCTACAATAGAATATTTTATTATAATCATACATGTTTAAATGCTTTTAGTAATTTATGTTAATTGCACTATTGGAGTAAATTTTTTTCTCTGAAAAATGTACAGAATATATAGTATGTCCATTATACTGCATTGTTTACACTTCTGAAAGAAAAAAAGCAATGCCTTTTATTGATTGTAAATTGATAATTGTGAGAATGAAACAATTGCATTGTGACTCGAGCAGCAAGAAAGTCCCAGGTTCAATCCCACGGTGGAATGGCCTGGGTCCTCCCCGTATCTGCGTGGGCTTACTCCGGGTACCTCCCACAGTCTAAAGTCACTTTCTAAAGGTCCTTATTGTGTGTGTGTCCTAAGATGCATTAGCACCCCGCCTAGGGCTGTTCGTGCCCTTGAGGCCAGCGACCCAGTGGATGTGAATAATGGACGGACTTGTGACTCTTACAGCTTAACGTGCATTAGTCAGAAAAAGTGACACCAAACATTTTTAGAACTTTTATTTGAAATGTGAACACAGGGGAAACGGCATCATGTTTGTGGAAATACAAAAATGGTTAACAAAAGTGTCCAAAAACTGGCATAGCACTAGTGTTCCCATGGTCATACCAGACTGGGGCAATCCAACAAAATGCTGCTTGTCATTGTGCAGAGATTCTGCTCCGTTTAATAAATAAGCTTCTTATTACATCAGAGCACGTAGTCATAAATAGCAAGGCATTTCTAACATACATATAAATTTTATTAAAGCAATTACAAAACCAAGTGTTATCCAGATGCAAAATGCATCTAAATGATAAATGTTATCTAAATGCAAAGAAATACAGAGACCCTGAAGCAAATAGTATTGGCAAAACGGTTGGCACAAAATAAAAAATTATTCTAAAAAGAAAACGAACATTAAAGCAAATAAATGATTTTATAAACTATAGGCACTCGTCTTTAAAAGTCTTGCAGTCCTTTTTTAAACGTGTCAAATGACCTTTCCATTTGAGCGATCGTTTATTTCTAACCTCTTCTAGAGAATCAACTGCAGTTTCTCTGTACGACCATCGATGCTTTGCTTTTGAAGATCCACACCCATACATTTATCATCCCACTTCTTCTTTAAGAGCTTTTAAAAAATAAATTCCCTCATGAAAACATGATGGCAGATGAAAAGCAAACGCTTTATTTTGATAAAGGAGTTCATTTTACCATCGCACTGCGTTATGCTATCTAAAGCCCTTTGCCCTGAGCCAGGAACCGATGGCCAGACCAGCAGTGTATCCGATTGTAACAAACAACAACATTCTTTTAAAAAAAACATTACCACTTTATTTTAACATTGAATGGATTACAATAACTGGCCTGCCAATTGGAAACGTTGGGGGGATTGACTAATTTGATAATTAGCAAACCCAAATTGCTTCTGTAGCTCAGCAGAACGTTTCTGATTCTAAAGGTTACATTTGAAACTCTAAACAGACAAACCCTGAACTGAAAGCTGATTAAATGAAGCTTTATCAAAGTCGTTACCGTAACCCAGAGGCTTTTTCCCCCCTCGTGAGTCCATCAAGAAATGCTTTGGAAACAGCTTTATAGTTGAGGTTCAACTTAGAAACATTCAGAAAAAAACAACAAGCAAAAAGCAAATACTGAGTAGGAATATAATCTCATAATCATTTGTAAATAAATAAATTGTCACACTGATTGACGAGACATTCTGGCTGAAAACCACGGCAATGGTTTCAATCGCTTCTCATCAAACCAGCCATTTGTTTTGAGACGGCCATCGAGCTACACATAAACAACCAACACATGGGTTTAACCAGCACGTCACTCTGACAGGATTGCAACTGGCCCGTTCCTAACAGAATGCACGTAATGTTAAAGTGAAGTGATCAGGACGATCAGGGTGTCTGACAGCAGGGTGCTTTGATCGCTTCTCGCTGGAGGAGATTGCAGGGTGTGATTGCAGCCTCCTGTGGACGGCTCTGTTGTTCTTTGGCATTCTCTGATCTCCATCCACTCAGGATATTTAAACTGATAAGAACTGCTTTATTACACGATTGTATGGGGAAGTTGACTGTTTATTGCGCACTTGCGTTGATTTAAAAACAACTGGTTGTTGGTAAAGTGCCAGGTTGGATAGTCAGTCTGTGCCTTAGACTTCTGAGCATGCTCAGTAGCAGCCATCTCTCCAGCTCTCGTCTCTTACTCCACTGTAGGTGCGTGGAGCTGGCAGAGACCTAGTGTGGAAACACAAAGTCACAGATTCAGAACAGCTGGACTAAATGTGATAAAGGTATTTGTTCCAGTATGTTTAGTACTCCCTCACTCCTAATGAATGGCTAAAATCACTTCAATTGCAGGCACTCACCGTTTAACATTCGCATGACATTGGCAGAAATGGACATTGACCAGAGCCACATATATAAACAGTGTTTCATTTTAAACAAGGCAGTATGAACACATTTGATACAATGCTGTACAATATAGTCATTCTTATGTTTTAATCTTTGTATTATAAATCCTGAAACACTTAAAACATTACCATGCAGTTTTCTGTCCTTAAGACTGCGATCCTATTTTCTGTCAGCAGGTGTCACAAGGGTTCATTCACACTAGTTTTCTGTCATTCTGACATTTATTAGACAGACTCCAATTTGCTATTTAAATTCCTTCATTGTTAATGCAAACCCACGGCGACTGGATGGTTGTTAAACAGTGAATACCTGCAGTCCCAATTATTTTGCTTGATACCAAACCCATGAAAGAAACAATATTTAGAAATATATTTAAGTGCTTAGGAAGTGTTGTGTAATTCACCAGAAGCCCAGCTCTGTGGCCGCTGTTACAGCCAGGTGGTCCTAATAATAATGATCAATCATTTATATTTTAGACACTGTTCTATCTCTGTTGATGTTTTTAGAGACTTTTTGTGCAAGTTACCTGGTTGTAGAAGACTTTCCTCCACTCACTTGTAACGAGCTATAAACGGTGTGAGACTATCCTATTGTTAGTAGTATTCATTTATTTGTCCCCATACTACCTGCATGTTTTCTCAAACCTATAACTATATAAACTGGTTCATATTCACTTGTTGAGTTCCTGTTATATCTGGTTGATCTTCGTATTGTACCAATGCATTTTTGGCTGCTGTCAATCAAAGGTATTAAGTCTATCTCATGTTTGTACTTGCATCTCTGACACATTTTTGCATGGTTTGTACAATATATCTCACCATAGCCTAAAAAGACTATGTGACCACAGCAATTTCTGTCAGCATCCTTTTTACAGGCATTAAATGGAGCATATCTGTATTCCTTATTATTATCCTTATCCTTATTATCATCATCATCATCATCAAACAGCCATAATGCAAAATTAGACAAAATAAAAAACAAATATTAGACACTGCTGTCATTATTCTGATGTGCTTTTATCAGGATGAATGTAAGATGTGTGGATTATTTCTTTTACTATAATGCCCCTTTATACTCTAATCATTTTGTTTGAATTTCTATTATTTGGAGACTCTAGGCTGGACTTTACAAGATGGATTACAACTCAAGTTAGCTATTTTTCTATTGTGGAATAATGTTCTGCAGTACTGCATCCTGATTATTTCAACTTCTGTTTGTTTTTAAGAGTCTAACAAAGACTTTTATAACGATTGAATAAAACACTGAAATATTAGAATATTAAAAAAATATTTATTTAGTAATTACAAATAACCTTTAGAATTATTGTTCAACTAAAAATTAATGAACCAGTCAAAACAAACAAACTAAATACCATCAGATGACAAAACAGTTGCATGGCATTTATGCTATGATTTTTCTGAATGAAAAATTATAATTGTAATTTAATTAGTTTATTGGACAATTAGCAAACCCAAAATGCTCCTGGGTGATTAAAATAAATATTTTTTTTTTATAATTCTGAAATAAAGAAATCAATGCAATGCCAGGCAGTGGGCCCACTATACTGTTGCATCTCTAATGTATGCATATTACAGTATAAAAAAAAAAACAAATAGTTTCACCATAGCACTGAAGATACTGTTAGGATTGTATGTGAGTGTACCTGCGTACGGGCTGGGCCAGTTTGCTGCGAGGCACAGGTATTCCCCCCGCAGCAGGGGCACTGGGGCGAGGCAGACCGCTGCGGGGTGGAGCTAAAGAGCGAGTGGGTGTCGTTGTGCCTGAACCTGGATTAGACACGACCTTCATGGGCTGCCGCAGGGCCAGGGGAGATGGGGCAGCAGGAGTCCGTAACTTACTACTGGGGGGTACTTAGGATCAGAGAGAAAAAGAGATTTAGTCACAATAATGATGGATTATTTAAATATAAAGTGTGTGTACGGTGAGATGTAATGAGAACAAGCAGAAACATTTTAATGGATATTTTATACAGCACAGAATCAAAAAGACTATATAAAAGATGAAACATCAGTCGGTTAAACAAAACAAAAGACAATCAACTTACTGGATGGACAAAAAGCAGCTCACACAAACCACAGTAACCACACCTTTATCAACACAAAGCAATTTATCCTAGCAACTATGATAAAAAAAACAAACTGTACACTAGGAGTAGTTCTGTTCACGTCAGTGTATTCAGGCACATAAACAAACAAACAAGCAAAAACGGATCAAACAAACAAACAAAACCAACAACAAAGTCAATAATGAAAACTAAATCAGGGAATGGACCACAATGATCAAAATGTGTTGACAATATTGGCAATGAGAGCCAAAATGTGGCTCCAACGCCCTCTAGTGGCAAACCGGAAATTAAACGTTCACATCACAATGCAAGCACAGCCACACGCACACAATAAATACATCACCACAACACACAAGTAGCAGGGTCCTCAGTGAATACTCACTGAAATCTGCCTCCTCTCCAAAGCAACACGAGAGAGGAACTAAAGATGGGACAGGAGATTCTTTAATCGGAGGTTTTAATAAATTCACAAACATTTTGCATGGGCCCACCATTGCTGTGTATTTATGAGAATTCCATTAACACGGACTTAAGTTATATACAGTCGAATCTGGTTAATCGGACCACATCGGGACAAGATCGTTAAGGTCCTAATAACCCATCTGGTCCGATTAAACAAACATGCCCTATGTTACAAGATGAGACGTGCTATGTAACATATTAAATGTTTATGTAACCTTTAATGTGCGATTTACACGTATAGCAAACGTACAAACAAGAACTACTGTTGCTTACGAACTTTGTTCATTGAAAAAAAAATATTACAAACAAGTTTTTCAAAACGATCTACAACACAATGTATAGGTACTCAGCATGCGAAGCATAATACTGTAAAAAAAAC
>JAVSBV010000087.1:1330780-1344463 GCA_033117975.1 Parotocinclus spilosoma | reverse complement strand
TAAGGGTGGCCCAACCAGTTATTAGGTTTAGGGGGCAATCACTTTTTCACACAGGTCCATGTAGGTTTGGATTTTTTCCTCCCTTAATAATAAAAACCTTCATTTACAAATTGCATTTTGTGTTTACTTGTGTTGTCTTTGACTACTATTTAAATTGGTTTGATGTTCCCAAACACTTAAGTGTGACAAACATGCAAATAAAACAGGAAATGAGGAAGGGGGCAAACACTATTTCACACCACTGTATACCACAAGCTTAAGTACAGAGAGCTGCTTCATACAGAATATAACCCTGAAAAAGTGAACACTTGCCAGTGATATATTCCATTAGTTAATAGAAACAGGAATTAAAGCAAAATGAGTAATATTGTGTGGGCTTGGGAGTAAAGGGTCAGACATAGTTTTGAATGCCAGTGATGACCTATTGGACTTAAACAGATATTTGGTTAATACCCATCAGCTGTGCCAAAGGAATGTCTGAGTCATTATAGAACAACTGACCCTGGTCTGTCTCTGAGTGTCTATACTCTTATAGTTTCTGAATCATGGTTTATAAACAGTGCTTTTTAGCTGATAGTGAGTTTGTGATTTACTGGGATTACGGTTGTGCTAATTTATAATGTGTAGGATTTAAATCTTACCCACTGGAAATGCAAAATGTCTTTAAGCAGTCCTCAAAGAAAGACTGGAATGGATGTTGATATTTCTTCATCTACAGTTCATAATATCATTGAACTGCATAAAGGGCAAGGGCACAAGCCTATACTGACAAACTGTAATCTTTGATCCCCAAGCGGCACTGCATATAGAACTGTCATTCATCAATACTTCATATAACCACATGCGGAAGGGATTGCTTCATTACAATAAGAGTTGCATTCACAAATGGTACTTAAACTGTTACTGTGCAAAGTAATAGTAATGTAGAAAAGTACATTTTAGTGGATTTTAGATCAACATAAGCTACCTTTAACTTCTTTTCACCCCATTGCTTAATTTCCCCATCCCAAGTTTTTCGGAATGTGTGTGTTGTAGGCCTGAAATGCAAGAACTGATGTTTGCTGACAAATTAAATTAATTTGACTATATATAGTTTTATATTTTTTTAAATATATATATATATATATATTTATACACTTTTTTCTAAGTTGGAGTTGTGATATATTACAGGCTGGATAAGGTTTGGGTGGTTAGCCAGCTGCCACTTAACCAAGGCTGCTAATCTCTGAAATGCTCAGCTCTAATGTAACTCGCTCTGGCTGTCATCTGCTAAATGTGTTAAATATAAATTTTTGTTTATAACTAATTCACAATGATTTGTATACCTGGCATCATTCAATGTAGCCTGGAATTTCAAAGATTTGTCAAACGTTATGTGTTCTTAAACAATGAAAGAGTAACATTGTAAAATATTGTGCAGTATGTTCAGGTTTTATGTAAGAATAAACTGAACAAAAATTAACTGGATGACAACCCTATGTCTGGGCTTTATAGCAGCCACATGTAGTGCTGCTGATAAAGGACAGAGTGTTTTTAGCTGCTGTAGCAAAAGGGAATGTAATCAGTTTCAGAAATAGTAAACGTAACCATTGAGACAGCAGTGATAACATTTTGGTTTTGACAAGAACCAAACAGAAAAAATGTGTCATTGTTGGCAAGATGCCATGTTATAAGTGGAATTAAGCTCTCTGGGTGCTTGTGATATTAAAATAACATGTGGCGCCACATTACAACACTGCATCATGAATTATTTTACTATTTCAACACATCCTTTCATGCTTAAATCTTACTTGACACTCATACAAAGAAAGACTGAAAGGTCCATCTAATGTTTACTAACCAAGTGGTCATCAGTCTTTGGAACTGTCTTACTGAATGGGTCAAAAGCAGGTCTTGCAGACCATATACAGATGTTTGTTGTAAAAATAGGCCTAAATAAGTGTGGGTGGCACCTTCATGTGGTGCACACTTAAAACCTCTACACTGCTGGTTAAGAACCTGTACACTTAACAAACTCAATAAGAAACCTGCTCAATTGACAATTTAAGTTTGCTTTTTGTATCTGTTGCAGGATGCAGGATGGGAGCTGGAATAACACACTCCCCTTTTCTGTGCTTCTAAAGGAAGCGTGTCCTCCAGGGGTTGTGCCTCAGGATGGTGGTGGGACCGTGTTTTTGGAGGCATCTTCAGATGGGAAAGTTTACCTGGCGGATTTTGAGGGAGAGGATGGTGACTTCGCAGAACTCTCTGCTTTCTTAAACCAGGATGAGATTAACAGGAGTCTAGACCTGGCTAGAGAGGCCATGAGTGATGCAGGTGATCCCTGTGACCTCTCTGATCCTGCAGTTTCTACTTCCTTACCCACGGCTCCTGAGCAGGGCCTGCATCTCCCAGCATCCTCTCCTACCCCACAGCCTTCTACCACAACAGAGCACCAAACCCTTTATGTGGAAAACAACGCAACATTACAAGATTCTGTAGCAATGGAAACCTCAAACCCTGCTGAAGCTATGCCAGTTAAGGTTAGTAAGGCAAAGCAAAATGTTCAACTCAACAAACTGACTCAGGCCAACAAGTCAGTCATGCCTATGTACAAGCAGGAACGGCCACGGTTGGCCCATGGAGGTCTGGAACTCAACGAAAGGGCGGCTTCGACCACTGAGTTTTGCAGTCGGGCTGCTACTTTCATTGAGGAGCTGTCTTCTATCTTCAAAGGGTCTGGCCGATTGGATCACCAGGAAGATGATGATTCCTCCTCACCAGACAGTGGTTACCTGTCTCCAAGAAGCCATCGCTTAGCAATGCAGCAGGCTCAGTCCTATTCTTCATCTTCATCCCTGTCCCCAGGAGTCCAGCCAATGGCAACTCACAGTGGCCAGTCAGAAATGAATTTAGAAATTGTTGGGAATGAACATAAGGGTGGAGAGATCAGTATGGATGGATCAATGGCTCCTCCTCGGTTCACCCAGAAGTTGAAGAGCCAAGAGGTGGCAGAGGGAACCCCCATTCGCCTGGAATGCAGAGTAACAGGAAACCCGCAGCCCCTGGTCAGGTAGGAAAAGTGAAGTTCTATCATGCTATTGTTGGTTGCAAAGGTGGGTTTAATTAACATTCAGACATAGCATGATAATCCCACAGGAAAATGTTTTGTGCTCAATAACATTTATATCTCAGGAGACTTAATGGTGATTTGCATTTATAATTCATTTTAATATGAATTTTGTCTAAGGTGTTTCCCCGAAATCTCATTGGGAAAAAAGTTACACTATAAGTGTACAGTTGACACTAAAAATTGTGGTTAGTTTGAAGCTTGAACCCAAGATATACTTCAGTGAATGACATTCAGTTTATTTGACTTATGCAGTATGTCCATTAATGGACAACTAATTAAATAATTATATTTATATACTTAACATTAAATAAAAGCAAACTGTTGGTTTGGAGTTCAGAATTTTTCTAAGCGACAGATTAACATCAGTCATAGTTGCAAGATCTGTGCACAGTATAATATCTGCTAAAGCTCATGGAGAGAGATTAGTTCCTATGGGATTACAAAATTAAATATAAATATTATTATTAAAAAATGTTAAAAGTAAAATTAATTACAAACTATTATTGCAAAATGTCTGTTGTACAAATGTATGTGTAGCAAATGGAAAATACTTTTGTTTTAACTACAGAATATCAAATCCATTATAACCATGCCTGGTGTTTGTTAGCATACCTCATATGTTATTGACTGTCAGCATGATCACCTTTTGGCTAAGAGGTCTGGTGTACAATCACTGTGGTTCAGTGGTTTGAGAGTTAGACTCAGTTTCTCCTGCTGAGAGGGGTAGGTGCCCTCGCAAACATCTATTTTTAGATATGGCGTTGCAAGGCAGTTAACACTCCTGTTGTGGCCTTCCTGTTCTGTGGCCACAGAACTTCTTACTGTGAAGGAATTTCAGACTGGATTAACTGCATTTCCCCCCCAAATTCGAACAAAGAACAATTCAATGTAAATTAAATATTGACTCTAAATTTTGTTGTAGAAGATTGTGTTTAGAATTTGAGCAATTGTGAAGAGTATTAGAATTTAATGAGCAATTGATGGGTTTGTCAATTCAGATTTACACTATACGGTCAAAATACTATATGTAGTCATCATGTCTAATTAGCAATCTCTGCTATATTAGCTCAGTGCTCACAGGTTCACAATATGAGGCACACAGACATAAAATCACAAACAGTGATAGAAAAATGTTTTTTACTCAACACCTAATTGACTCTCAATAGCACACTTTCATTGATTTCCATCTCCCCAACAATTTAATTTAACTTTCTGCACTTCCCTTGTAAAAACAAGGTCCATATAAATAGCCAACTTTAATGATGAACCTTGGCTGGCTTGCACAGAACCCTTGACTCCATCAGACATCTTTAAACCTTTAGCTAAACTGCATAGTTTGGACACTTTGAACAATTATGACACAATAAAATAATTACTGTCAGTTGCTGGATAGAACACCAAACCTATTTTGAATTAACATGAAATGGGAACTGCATGGGACCAGTCAATTTCACAACAGTTGAACAATACATTGCTTGTACTGGTTAAAACCTTTATTCACCAGTCTCTTTCATTCACTTGTTTATCTAACCGCAGTGGCAGAGATTGCTAATATGAGCATATCAATAGTATTTAGAACATTTGCAGTTCTAGAATGACAATAGTTTTTAGATACCTATTAAAGTACTGTAATGTAAGAGTGATATTAGCAGACAAACATCAGGAAGCCAAACCCTTTTGGTAACTTATAGATCTTTGGATATGGGAGAAACTGGCCAACTCTCATACTTAGTACATACTCAGTAAAATTAACAATACCTGTATAGAATATATATTTCAGAAGATGTTATGCATTTACAGGCATTCCTATTAACTACAGTACCAAGTTACTATTGCTAGAAGTTACTCAGAAGATCTATGCATTTTCTAACTAGCATTTCCTGACTATTATATTATATAACACTATTAGTAAAGCATGAACAAGTAGTGCTTACCTCTATTAGCTTTTTGAGGTTCTTCAAAACAGTATTTCTGTTTAGACAATGTTGACATTTCCTACAGTATGTTACAGTGTATCTTTCACACACAAGGAAAATGATTCCCTCAAATACGGAAGCCGATTGTCCACAAAGGTATTTAAAAACCTTTTTTTAATCAGAAAGACTTCCAGATTCAATAAATCAATGTTAGTGTACATTCACAAAGTGCGCAGCTGAACAATAGCCAAAAAACTAAACAAATTTTTTTTCTATAAGTGCATGGGTGTTACATAAAAGAAATAAAATGTCCAGCTTGAGTTTTTCAGTTGAACCCGAACTGTTTGCAATGGCCAACGTGAGGAAAGGTCTGGAAAATGTATTGGTACATTTTGTATAGTGTATTGGCAAAATGTAGTGAGGTTAAAGTCCAGTTGAGTCCTAGCTTTTTTAAATGGTTGGTACCAAAATATAATTATAAAAAAAAAAAAAAGTGAAGTTAAAGTCCAGTTGAGTCCTAGCTTTTTTAAATGGTTAAAGTAAAAGGAAGGTCTGGTAAATGTATTGGTGTAGTGAAGTAACAGTGAAAGTCATCAGAAAATATACCGTAATATTCAAAGAAAGCTGAAATATTCATAAATATTCTTAAGTACAGTATTGACGTTTTTATATTTTGTTACTATACACACCACTCAGATGTCAAACTCAGATGTCTGAGAACAGGAAAATCAGACGTAAAAAACAATCACTGGACTGATGTCTGGAAAGCCGTATTATGTTGTCCTGAGGTTGGTAATATGGACTATTCATTAGCATTACTGCCGTTCTCAGGGGGTCTTGAGGCTGCTGTTCTCATTACCTGCAGTTTTAGTGGTTGTTCTGCTGCAAGCGAACTGAACAGATCAGCTAAAAACATTACTGTATAAAGAACTCATATATAGTTCTACACATACTTATCAGGCTTTTTTGAACTATTATTCTATGACTGAGTAAAATGATTGCATGTCATTTGGAATTTATTTAGTATCCACATTAAAATGGAGCTTAGTCTGTTCAGACTATTAAGTTAGGAAGGTTACAACAGGAGGTTTAAGCTCAACTCTCACTCAGTTTTTCATAATGGTATGTGTGAAAGCCATAAGTGGACACCATGCAGAAGAAGAGCTGGTACAGGTATAAATAGGCATGCAGCCATGCCAACGATGCCATGACTTGACACTTTTCATCACGTTCTGTCCTGGCCATCTCGCCCACCTTCTTACTTTATTTGTATGATTTGTACAGTGTTGCTTAAACTCTGTAGTATTTATTTGTAGTAGTAGTAGTATAAATGTGAATGTGAATATGAATTTTAAGTCCTATAAGTAGATAAAGATAACCCAATTAAATAAATAAGAGAAAATAGTCTGCTTGATCATTTATTCATTATGGTTCTATTATTAAGGAAATATTAAAATAAAAATAATTGTCATTTGCTTATTTGGCTTCCCTTTATTTACTTGTATGACTTGTGAGAAAATCTGATGATGTTTTAGGTCATGTTATAGGCATAAATATAGAACATTTCACAAACATTTAAGCACCACTGTATGTAAAAGAAGAATATCAAGTTTTCTTAATCTAAGATTCAGTTCATACAAAGTGTGTGTCTGTCTGTCTGTCTCTCTCTCTCTCTCTCTCTCTCCCTCTCTCTCTCTCTCTCTCTCTCTCTGTATGTGTTTTGTTTAAAGAGCAAAAGAGTTTCAGAGCAAGCACTGGTGTCTTTGTTTATACACTTTCAAAATTATACATGTTCATAGTTTAGAAATTGTGTTTTAAATAATCCAGATGTAAGCATGACAAGTGAGGCAAAGTCCATAACAGACATGTTTCTCCTTATGTTTTTTAAAGATCGGACTCAAACAGTATTCAGTAGAACGATACTGTAGATGGCGCCGTGGCATTGTATGTGTAGCTGTCAAGCCAGGTGGTTGTTTGTTAGTGGAAGCCATTTAGAGTTCAGTAATCAGTAATTTCAGTAATCAGAGTTCATTTCAGTAATTAAAAGACACAAAAAAATTAAAATGTGTAGCACTGAGACATGGTAATCAAACAAACTTTGTTCTGGGTACATTTTTGTTATTCAGACATATCTGTTATTGCTGTGTTGTGTAACTTCAATTTGATGTGATTACTGTACAGATAAACTGTAAAGATAAGAAGATAAGATTTCAAATGTTCAGGTAATGATGACTATGCTTCCACAATATCGACTAAATACTGCTAAAAGATTTTATAGGAGCATACCAATTTTGTCATAACTACGTATACAGCATTATTAGACCTAGAAAGTCTATATTTGCAAATATCTAGTATTTTCATTCTTTTATTTTATGTATCAGCGATGTTTATTTTAATACCAAATTTGACATTAATTATTTGTGCTATTAGATAGAAGTCAATTAATCTTATCTGGCATTTGAACATAGTCTACAATTTTGCCAAACTCTGTGTCAGTGAGAAGGAGGGATGGCCATTAATATGAGATGGGTAGAAATGGAGAAAAGCAAGGATCCATAGTGTCAGGCCATAAGGTCTACAAAGGCAACATATATAAATTAAATGTTCAGCAATCGTTTGTTATTTTAATGTACCTTATAGGCATGCTCTCTCTCTCTCTCTCTCTCTCTCTCTCTCTCTCTCTCTCTCTCTCTCTCTCTCTTGCTTTATATCTCTCACTCTTTCTTGAGAGAAATTCTTGAGATCCTGGCAGGCTGGTAATATAGTTGAAATACGTATGAGAGAAGGCATCAGAAGCTTTTTAATTACTACCCTGTCCATACAAGTATAGCAAGGAGTTCAAATTTAATTAAAGGCTTATGGACTGAGACGGGGCAGGCCAGGGCTACACTAGAATCATTTCCAATGGGAAATCCCTGTTAAGGATCTGAATCAGTCCAATTACAAGCCTGCCTTGTGGATGATATGTGTGACAATTTGAGGTAAATGATTGCTAAACATCATGCACTGAAAATGCATAGACAAAAGTCACATAAAGAACTGCAGTCCAAACCCTTTTTCAAATAAATGTTAAATTGCTACCACCGGCTTTGCCGTCAGGTGTACATTTAATTTACTGTCTAGTAATTTTCATAAACAAAACGCCTTGTTTTACAAACTCATGTAATTTGCACATTCTGAGAAAGGTTGCAGAATGAGAAACATTCTGTGTAGGTTCTGTGGATGAACCTTCTGTGAAATATTCACATTCCATTGAATATTTATTAGCACAATCGTAGAATCTAAGCATTTGTGGGTTAAAAGACTTTTTAGCAACACAATTAAATAAGATGACAAGGTTTATGGTCTCTAATGGCTCTTTCTGTGAAACAGGCTTAGGTACTAGACTATGGACCAGAAGGTACAGGGTTGAAGCAACCCCCAATTGCTTGCATTGTACATTACAAATTGTGTAATGGTCATGCCATCGTTAGTTTGCTAAGTGTACAAGCCAACCTAAGAATGCACAATCTTGCTGGATCTCAAAGGCCTGGTCAGTGACTTGATGGGAGACTGTCTGTGAATACCATGTGATGTAAGCTTCTCTGTGGGACTGATTCTTTCTTGTGGCAGCTTGTCAGGTTTCTGTAAATAATACAGATTAAAATAAACTAGATAAACAAGTCTAGCAGCTTTAAGTAAAGTTCACATCAACCATCAGAATGGGGAAGAAAATGGGATCTCAGTGATTTTGACCATAGCATTGTTGTTACTGAAGTTTCAGGATTTTTTTTAAGAAACCTCAACACATATTCAATAAGACTAAACCATTGAATGGAACAATGTAGCCTGGTGTGATTAATTGTAATCAATTCTGAGCTACACAGATGGTAGGATCAGAATTTGGTACCATATCGATAAATACATCCCTCCTTCCTAGTGTCAATAGTATCAATCAATAGTAAAATCAAAAGTATCAATTGATATCAGTATCAATCAATTGTTGCTTGAATGACACAGCCTATTGGAGCAGGTAAGGCAAGGCAAGTTTATTTGTATGGCAACATTCATACACGAGGCAATTCAAAGTGCTTATTGTTGCTCACCATGTGCATCACTTCACAAGTTAGCCAGTCTTCTAATGGCTACCTTTAGCATGATAACGTAACATGTCACAAACGCTAAATTAATTTTATCCACATGATATTGGGCTAAATGTTCATAAGTGGCATTTCCAGACATCAGATTTGAATCCAACAGAACATATTTGAGATGTGGTAAAAAAAATATTTTACAAAACGGAAATGCTTTTAAAAACCTGATGATGTTTTAAGATAAAAGGGAGACCCTACACATAGTATATACATATATATGGATGTGAAGACATTAAACTTTCCAGAAAAAGCTGCATGTGACAACCAACCTTATCATGCATGTGACAATGGTCAGACTTTCTAATGACCTTCTTATTTGAGGAAAAGACACAAACACAACATACTACTCTCTCATTTACTACACTACTCTTTGTGTTGTTTAGAATAACAAATGTTTATTAATTCATTAGTTTTTTTTATCTGCCTAATCCTGATCAGGGTTGATGTCACAGGGCACAAGGCAGGAACAACCCTAGACAGGGAGCCAATTCATCGTAGGTCACAATCACTGACACACTTATACACACCACATAGCATAACACATTTCTTTGGAATAAGCGAAGATTCCTATATGGTATTGCAGTAATTAAATGTTTGCCAAAAAGTATATACAGGAATATAATATTATATCAAATGATAAAATATTTAACTGCATTATGACATATTTTTTATTAAACTAAAACTCATTCCAGAGAACAGTGCAGAATGTTTGGCAAAATCTACTTTAAAGGCCCAGATACAGAAATAATAGACATTCACAGAAGGCTGTGTGGCTCTGGCTGTGTGGGAAGGATGTGACTAAATGTTAATGCATAAGTGTATCATTAGTTCTATCTTGTTCAGGCAATGAATGGTATACCAGCAAGTGCATTTTGCACAAATTAAAACATCTTCGTTTAATGTACTTTTCATTTGTCCCTGTCTATTTATGGCTTCTCCTATGATGACAGGTCAGTCTTTCAGAGTAAATCAGAAATGATGAACATGACTTCTCAAACTTCAGTAGATGAGTGCCAATAAGAATTTAATTTAAGGCAAATTTTTCACAACGTTTACAGTTTACAAAAAAACTAAATATGCATTATGTTGTAAAATCCTTTTTGCATAAATAACCCTTGAAAGGGTGCCAACCATCAAAGGCCACACTTGGGGTACTTTAGAGATATCAGCTAACCTGCCATGCATATTTTTGGACTGTGGGAGGAAACCTGCAGCACCCAGAGTACACCTACATGGATAAGGAGATGCCATGTAAATTCCACACAGAAGGGACCCAGACTAAATCCAACTGGAATTGAACACAGGACCTTCTACTACCTACCAAGCCACTGTGCTGCCCGATAAAATTATTTAGTGTTAGGCAAAGCAACTGTAGCTCCTTTGATGGGATATAAGATGCGTACTGCTACCGCTAGCCAGTAAAACAAAGCAATCATCCGTGCAACTTATGTGCTTCCCTGGTTTGAAAAACACCTGGCTGGAACTGGGTTGTATGAATACCAGAGAGCAGATGGCTGTGTATGCCCAAAGTCCAGTATTCACATCTGTTTGTGAGCACTAAGATGTGCAGTCCAGTGAAAACAAAACACATACACACAATTACAAACACGCAAATAAGCTACAGACAGGCGCACAGCAGGAGGAAACTTTCCCATTATTGTATAAATAATTGGAACAAAGTAAAGAGGAAGTTCTGCTTTTCTTAAATGCACATACACGTGCGATTGAGTATCATACTGTATATGTTCATCATTCAGGAATTTAATAGTTCTCCATTATATAGTTTATTTCCCTTTGGGCAAAGTCTTTGATTGGGTTGCCAGGTCTTAGCAGGAGAGCCCTGTCTTATTTCTAAAAATGCTCATGCAGAGAAACAAGCTGGCATTACCATGCCAAGATTTTGCTGTCTTCCACACAAAAACACCAGGAACCAGTTTTCTGTTTATGGTAACACACACCAAATCATAAGCTTTTCGGTTTTTTGTTAGAACACCAAAAGTTTTATAGTTAACTACATGTGTTTTTTATTTCTGTGCTGTTTAAATAATATTGGTGAACCAGTGCTATTTTCAGCTAAAACCGGCATATTTATTTAAAAGTTGAAGAGATTTGTGCATGGTAAAGTGGTGAGCAAATTCAGTTCTATAAACTTGCTAACGTTATAATTCTCCAGCAGTTACGTGCTTTACATTCTCGTTAGTTTCCTGTAGTGTAACTCAATTTAAAACTGGGTAATCACTTGTTTATAAGAGTTTCTAACTTTTTGGTGCTAATGTTTTTTTAGTTGGATCTGAGCAATGGTGATTGCACCCTGATAGAAATGTCAGATTGCAGCAAAACTCAGTTATTTAAGCAAACAGATATGTAAATGATTATGGGTGGGGTCTAATGTGGACACTGCTGCCCTATAAAAAGGCGCTTGTCTGCTACTTTTGGGTAGTGTAGAGATTGTTGATTGCTATACATGCCTCATATTTTGCACAGTTGACAGACTTTGAGAGGGGTACATCAATGAACTGAGATTTGTCTTTTGATAATGAGTTTCATCCAGTGTAGTGCACTAGTCCTTGAACTGTATTCACTATTTTTATTTCAAATTAGGCAACTTCCCTTTTTCAGTTTGTTGGCATGACATGGCATGACACATGGGATAATATAAGCAACGCACCAGTTTCAAGAAATTAATTTAAATTACCTGAACTTTAGTTTACTAACAATGCTTTTAACCTGACAAGCACATAATGTCAAAAACTGCCAAAAGCACCAACTGTATGTCAAAGCTACGTTAGCAATAGTGTTGCGGTTGATTCTGTTTTGACAGGTGAATAATGTGGCTTATTCGAACTTTGCTATAACAGATTATAAGGTGCATGCAATCACTTTGATCATCCTGTCAGTGATGGGCACTGGGAACAGCCTGGTTGATACATCATCCTACATAGCTCCCTTCTGACCCTTTTCCACAGCAAGCTGCTTATATTTTGTTCACTTCTGTTGCAGTTTGTCTGCTTGTTTTCCTGTCTATGTATTGTTCAGGTCTAGTGTTCTATGTTAGCTGTTTGTCTTAGCTCTGTCTTTGTGTTAGCCTTATTAGCAACTCTTTTTATATTAGCCCTGTTCCAGTCTGCACCTTGACTATGCGTATTAGCAGTGTCTCTGTTTTAGCCCTGCCTCCTTATTATTCTAAGCACCTCTGTTTACATCCAGTCTTCTGTTACAACTTGATGGTGTGATGTTATTAACCATGTTTATTTGCAATAAAGCACTTGCACGTACATTAGTCTCTGTCGTCCTGACCTGCACTGAGCATGACAAAGCCCCTAAACATATTTACTTATCAGGTTATTCTTATTTCAGTTGGTTGACAGCATGACTCTTGTAAACTAGCACGCATTATCTAAATGTTAAGGCTGATTGTTTTATGGTGTCTTAGCCTAAAAAAACTCACGTATCTCTTCACCTACATTGTAAACATTTTAAGTTGTTAATATTTAAATTAAGACCAGATATGGAAAAGGGTTTTGAGGCTTTACATAGTCAAATAAGTTTCCATAGTGTAGAACATGGTTGAAAAGCACAGCCATAATCTTGTTGGTCTACAACCATAAATACCTGGGGCAGTCATGTATGAAAGAATAGATTCACAGAATAGCCACTATTCTTTCTGAACTTGATGCTTACTATGTTCATTTTAATAACATTTAAATAATTTTAATAACACTTGGGTTTTTTCTTTTAATTATCTTCGATCCATTTGGGGAATACTTTATTTATTTATTTTTAAACTTAAAAATAAATAAATAAATAACAAATATGTTGTATCATTATTATGCACTGCATTATGGATTGCTATCCACTTTAATCATTTATTATTTAATACAAAAAAAGACCAATTTCCCATTATAATTCAGAGCCCATGAATTCAGTCCATGCTTTACTCATCATGGTTCAGAAATGCCCATGATTAACCAATTAATAACACATAATTAGTAATCTGCTATATCATAAATTCTTGCCCAAAATAATTGAAAATGTAAAACACGGCTCCACGAAGTAATTCAATACATTCATCTTGAGAAAATGCATTCCTTTAGAACTGGTGCACGTCAATCTTTTCAGTGGACATGGGGCTCCTTTATGTCAGTATTAGATACCCACAACTTCTACCCAGAATGATGTTCCAGCCATATCTTTTTGTGTTTGTTGCCCCAACTTTTTTTTGCCCTTTGTCTCTTCTCTGTGTCATAGAGTGTACGCTGAGATCGGAGTTTCTATTGACTTTTCGCTTGCATGCTACTTGAAATTATATTTTAATTAATTTATTATAGATTAATTATTTATTCCATTCTATTCATTTTAATTATTTATTAATTAATTAATTTATTAATTAATAATTAATTAATTTATTAATTATTTTTATTTTATTTTTATTTATTTATTTATTTATTTTTATTTATTTATTTATTTTTATTCTTAAATCTTTTTTTTCTTCTTCTCGCTAAGGGTGGGGGGATGGTGGTAA
>JAVSBV010000087.1:1318097-1330680 GCA_033117975.1 Parotocinclus spilosoma | reverse complement strand
GTGTGTGTGTGTGTGTGTGTGTGTGTGTGTGTGTGTGTGTGTGTGTGTGTGTGTGTGTGTGTGTGTGTGCGTCTGTGTGTGTGTATCTGTATGTATTTATGAATGTGTGTGCGCGTGTGCATGGAGTTGGGCTATGAACACAACCAAAAAAGGAATGAAAGCAAAGTGCCTCGGAGCGCCAAGTCCGAGTGTTTCAGCTGCTGCCAAACTATTCCTGTAAAAGTGCACTTTCAGTGGTTCCACACTCTGGACACGGCAGGGGAAGGGAGGGAAATGAACTCTAAAAGAAGGCAGTAGAAAAGTAGGAAGACTGTGCTTGTTGATTCAGGGTGAATGTGGTAGGCATTGTGGGTCTAGTGGAAGTGTCCACAGAGCTGATCTGGGATAATTTGTCCTCCTCTTGCTCTAGCATTAGTTAAACCCCAGTAGCTAAATTAGAAACATCTTATAATTCTTTGTAATTGAGGCTAAAATGCTTGAGGCCCAGAGCGCATTGTTAGTTAGTTAAATTGCATAATTGCAAACGGAATTTAGTTGTTTGTACAACATTTGCCTTCTGTGTGAGCCTAGCTCAACCATCAACTGCACAACTCTCTCTGGTGTTCTTTTCCTCTCTCGCCCTCTACCCCCTTTTTCTCTTTTCTGTCTGTTTTCAAGGTCTTATCGGGTCTGTCAGACTCATTTTAACCACAGGGGGAGGAGAGAAGGCTTCCCCCTCGATTAAAAAGTAAAAAAGAAATAGAAAGGAGAAACCAGAGTGACTAGTTACTCAGCATCTGGAAACGGTTAGGCTAAAATGTCCTCGGAGCCTACTGACAGAGAACAGCCTTCATACCACACATAAACCAGACAGAGAGGAAACTTGCTTGCCATACTACACTAATCACAAAAATTAGGGGATATTTCATTATTTATTTTAATTCAATTTTGTGAGCAGTATACTTGCAAATGTGCAAAAATGCTTTAGTTTTTGGGGATATTGTCATGCAAACCTTCCTGTTATAACTAATTATATAATAACACTAAAGAATAATCTGTTTCCACAAGCTTTTTGGTCTTCTACATATTCTAGTATATGCACTTTAATATAATGATCATATACACTTAACAGCCACTTTATTACTTTACGTTGCCCACTATTGCTGAAACAAATCCTCTGAGAGTTTAGCCCATGCTAAAATTTATCGTGACATGGTGTGAAGTTGATGGTACACTGTGGTCATAAAGGGATGCACATGGTTAGCAACAATACTTAGGTAGGCTGTGCTGTTTAAACCCTGCTCAGTTGTCAAGTGTCAAAAAGTGTGGCAAGAAAATATCCCCCACACCATTACACCACCGGCAGCAGCAGCCTCAGCTATTGGTACAAGGCAGGATGGATTCATGTTATCATGTTGTCTAAACTCATGGACTAAATTTCCGACCCTACCGTCCTAAATTCACAACCGAAATCGAGACCCATCAGATCAAGCAATGCTTTCCCGATCTTCTATTGTTCAGCTTTGGTAGGCATGTGCAAATTGTAGCCTCAGTTACCTGTTGTTAGCTGATTGGAGTGGCATCCTGTGTGATGTTCTGCTGCTGGAGCCAATCTGCTTCAAGGTTCGAACATGTTTTACATTCAGAGATGCTCTTCAGCATCATTTACAACATAAAACATTCGGTCATTTGAGTTAGCGTTGCCTTCCTGGCTGGCCATTTTCCTCGGATCTCAAGCATCAACAAAGCATTTTCGCCTAGCGCACTGCCGTTAGGGTCATGTCTACCTGACACTGAGAGATGCATGTGAATGTGGACCTTTTAATACCTAAAACAAAAATATGTGGTGTCTTAGCTGCACCAAACAAAACTGTAACTGTAAGGTTGTTTACAGTTCTAAGGGTTCACATCTCAACTGTATGACCTCCTTAGAATTGAGGTTTAGGAAATGTGTTTATAATGCTAAAGCAACATTTTATGATCGAGTTGGAAGATAACTAGAGGTTAGCATATCATGCTGGCACCAAGAGGCTCTTGTTTTCCTGTGCAGTAGTGGTGTAATGTGGAGGATGTGGATAGTTGCAGGCACATGTAAAAGGTTGTGCAGATTACAGCTTGGTGAAGACGCATCAGAATCCATGAGGAGAAACACGTCATTATGGTTTCTTCTCCAGCAGCAGGAAAACGCTCACCATGACTCCCCAAACTGATTTAACACAGTTGTAAATATAAATGCAGGCTACAGTCCTAGGCTGTTATTAACTTTCAGAAATTCAAACAGGAGAATATTTATCACATGATACCATGAGGGCAATTACGGATTTAATTCTGTTGGTAACTTGATGTTTTAGTAAGTCACAAATCCAGTTCTAAGGATGTAAGCCATGACTAGTACACTGCTCACAAACATTAGCGGATATGTCAAAATGGATTGGAAATAAATCTACATATTTTCTTATTTTTGCAAAAGTTCAAATTTTCACTCACTCATAGAGTACATAATACTCTACTCTACTTCACTCTATTCCCCTTCCATAAAAATGGTTTCTTGGCTGCTATCCTTTCAAAACTGTAATTCCTGATCTAGCCTTGTTAAACTGTAGAAGGGTCAACTTGTCATCCTGATAAAGCTGCTATTACTCAAGTAAAACAAAAAAAAACTGCTGTATTTTCTGGTTGTATTCTAAAAAAATAAATAATAACATATGTTGATTATACCACTGCTAAACAATTATATAGCTAATCTATATGTGTTTTTTAAATAGTACTGTAAATTGATCTATCACAAATGTACATAAAATAGTCTATAATATTAAAGTTTGAGGAAGCTAAATAAAATTGCTCATACATTAAACCATTAAACATTTTTGTTGCTGTATTGCAATCAAAAACTTTACTTATTACTCTGTTGCAATTCGTTGTCATTGTAAAAGTCACTGAAATGGGTGCATTTACAGTAGCAAATCCATTATAAGTATGCATTTTTTAAGGACTATTCAATTAACATCTGTCCACTTTTAATGATCGTGGTCTTAACAATTATAATGCATTATTATGGCAAATTAAGAGTGGTCTGCTTTGATTAGCATATACAGCTAATCAAACCAGTCACCACAACGGCTAAGTAATGATGCAGATTCACGAGCAGAGGCAGGAGTTTAAGAGCAGAAGTCATAAGTGTTTAACTACCTTACATGTTGTGTGCTTGCTTGTAAACATACGTTTAGACTAAAGAAAGTTATTGGTGTGACATTCTGCTGCTTATTTACCCGCTCTCTGCTACATGTGGCATGATTTTTTTTTTATGTTGTTTGCAATACTGTCTATCAATTATAATGAAATTGTAAACGGAGATTAGTACATTCTTGGATGTTTTTTATAAGACATTTGTACAAACCCACAATTTTCTCTATATTTCTTCCGGCAGAAACGCAGAGCAGCTGAAGCAGCTCCACAATCAGGTCCTACTAGAACAACAAGAGGCGGTCAAGTGGCAGCAACTTCAGCAGCAACAGCTTGAGGAACAACACTTGTCCCTTCCTCAGCAGCAGCAGCAGCCATCCCAGGGAATCCCACCCCCATCCCCACCTCTTCCCCCTCCACCCACATTTAAGGAGTTGGAGCACAGCGCCATGCAAACAACCACGGCATTCAACTATGCCAGGCCCAAACAGTTTATTGCCGCCCAGACTCCCAGTAGCCCTGGAGGTGGGTCGGTGAGCTACTCCACCCAGTCCTCAACTTCCTCAAACAGCATATCATCACCACTCTCGCCTTCGGGTACCCATAAGCCATTTACCCGTGTCTCCCTGCCACCTTTCCAGCCGACACCCAAAGGGGGAAGTGTGGAGTCCCCAGGTTCACCCTCATTCCCTCCCCCTCCTCCACCCTTCCTCAGCTCAAGTGCCACCTCCTCTCCTTGTGGCCCACCCCAGGACTTTCCTCCACCTCCTCCACCACCCTTGCCTCCTGTTACCCCAAGCCCAACCCGCTCTGATAACTCATCTCCCTTCACTTCCAAACCCCAGTCACCTGCTGGGTTTTTAGTGTCTGTGCTGCCCTCCTCACCCTCAGCTCCAACTGTCAATGCACTGGGGCTGCCCAAAGGAAATGGCATAGTGTGAGTACCTGATTTTGCATATGAATATCTGTTTTCTTCTCATTTTTAAATAGTTTACAAATAATTTTTTTTACCAGGTTGTACTTCACATACTTTTACATATCGTTCTGTTAGTTTAATAAGGTTTAATAATGTCGGCCTTAGGATTTAATGATTATATGTCAGGTCTATAATTATTTGGACATTCACACAATGTTTGTAAAGTTCCCTTTGTAAATTACCACAGTGGATTTGAAACAAAGCAGTCAACGTGACCTAAGTGTAGACTTTTAGCATTAATTCAAGGGGACAAATGTAAGGCGTGGACTCTTTTTAGACAATCCCTGCATTTTTGCAGACTGCTTGAAAAAAAAAAAAAAGCATAATAATTGTGTCACCTGAAATAAGTTAGCTACAGTGTGCAAGCTACTAGCATAATGGTCACTGCTAGACGAGAGGTTATTTTGCCCCTTCTTGAATGACAAGCGGTAACTGGTCCATTGAAAGCCATCTTAAATTTCATCCTGACTGTATTCAAAAGTTGAGGGTGGTCATTCTTGGGGTGCTCTACAAAGAATTTGGTAATTTAAATGTTCTCTACTTTGACCTTGCATTCTTGAGTAGAACATGGAAAACACTGCCACTCATTTCTGATAGCTGCACAGACAGATCTGTGTGATTGGTCCAACCAGCTTGATGGAATAACAAGATACATTGATGGACCAGCTACATCACTGGACCTCTCAATGCTATGGTGTTATGTAAGAGACTGTAGTGACCTAGTGGTTAAGGTACTGGACTATGAACCAGAAGGTCTAGGGTTCAAATCTCACCTTTGCCAAGCTACTACAGTTGGGTCCCTGAGGAAGGCCCTTAACCCACAATTGCTTGGATTGTAAGACTGTATGAATTATAGATCGCTCTGGATAAGGGCATCTGCTAAATGACATAAATGTAACTGTAAGAGAGACAAAAAACTCTGGCTGAGTTCCTAAAAAACCCCAGATCGGGACACTGTGTGACGCTAAAGATGCAGAAATTTCTCTTGTATTACTCAATAGTGTTGACCTTCCTCCGTTGCATATAGGGTCAGTAAAGCATGGACTGCAAACTATATAAAAAAAAATCTTCTCCAGTGCAAAAGTGCAAAAGTGATTCTCATGTGGAGCCACAACCACACTGGCTTTCTTCATGGTAACCAAACATGATGCTTGATGTAGTTTGATGACCCACCGTTATGACTTAAAGGCACTTGGTCATAATATAACCATTGCCTGTTCAGACAGGTGCTTTGTAACTACTATTTCATCAAAGAGTCCATGTACTAGTACTGGTTATGTTTGTGTGGCATTCAAAAGAGAAACGATAAAAAAGACTTGATGCTTAAGAACACCAGGTCCAGTGAAAACCGTAATGTATGGTGAATATACACTCACCGGCCACTTAGATACACCTGTTCAACTTCTCTTTAACGCAAATATCAGCTAATCACATGGCAGCAACCCAGTGCATATAGAAAAGTCCAAGGCAACTTGCTGAGGTTCAAACCGAGCATTATATTGAGGGAAGAAAGATAATTTAAAAGACTTTGAACGTGGCACTAATACACCACTACTGCAGAGGCAAACAAAGCCTCGTGGTGCCCCCATTATACGTTAACCTCTAGTTATCTTCTAGTTCTATCATAAAATGTTACTTTAACATTATAAACGCATTTCCTAAACCTCAATATTAACAAAGTCATACAGTTGAGATGTGAATCCTTAGAACTGTAAACAACTTTGAGTTATAATTGGTGCAGATACGACACCACATATTTGTTCATGGTAGTAAAAGGTC
Source organism: Parotocinclus spilosoma (assembly GCA_033117975.1). Taxonomy (NCBI): domain Eukaryota; kingdom Metazoa; phylum Chordata; class Actinopteri; order Siluriformes; family Loricariidae; genus Parotocinclus; species Parotocinclus spilosoma. The sequence goes on along the minus strand of JAVSBV010000087.1, from coordinate 1,324,763 downwards.
CACAATCACATGCATCTCTGTGTCAGGTTGACATGGCCCTAACTCCACCTATTTATACAGTCCAATGAGGTCTACTTTCAGACAGATCAGCCCAGCAGACAACCCTCCACGAAGTACATTTGAAATATATACTTGGTAATTAGGTACACCAGTTTAGGCTGTCTTTAACACCAATCTATAATCATTCAATCACTTGGCAGAAACCTGAGTACGTAGACATAATGAAGATGACCGGCTTACATTCAGACCGAGCATTAGAATGCGTTCCCTAGGATCGGGAAACAATGCCAGCTCACCAAAATAGAAAATTAGCAAAACGTTACCTGGTTTGATGAGTCTTGATTTCTGATGTGACCTTCAGGGTTGGCAACTGGTTTAAATAATATGGCTGCTGCTGGTGTTGTAATGGTGTGGGGGATATTTTATTGGCACACTTTGGACCCCCCAAATACCGAAAGTGCATAATGTAAACACCACAGCCTGCCTGAGTATTACTACTGACCATGCCCGTCCCTTTAAGACTACAGTGTACCCCATTTTATGCACCATGTCACAAATCATATACTATATTCTTGAATGTGACATGATGTTCACTGTACTCAGGTGTTCTCCACTGTCATCAGATCTCAGTAGAATAGAGCACCTTTATATGGGGAAGCCAAACAGGAGATTTATTTAATGGCAGCAATCTGCAGCAACTACATGATGCTATCATGTCAGCAGGGAGCTCAATCTCTGAGGAATGTTTCCAGCATGTTGTTGAATCTGTGCCATGAAGAATTAAGGCCGTTGTGAAGGCAAAAAGGGGTCCAACCTGGTACTTGAATTGTGTACTTAATACAGTGGCTGGTGATTGTGTTACCTTTGTAGTTTGTCTCAACTTTTAGAGATTTCTAAGTGCTCTTTTATCGTCCGTTTATATTATTATGTCAGCCATTACAATGCTGCATCATATTACATTCTAAATAAAACCATGGAATCACCCCCACTTGTGTGCAGGGCTCTCCTCTTAGACAATTGTTCTCGGAATGATCTTCTGATTTAAAATAGTGTTGTGCACTCCTGCAGCTGCACCACTGCTTATGGGTGGATGATCATGTTTACATTCTTAAACGGCATGTTTATAGAGATTGCAGGATCTTTATAGAGACGGAAATGTTTCTACTCCTGCTGTGTGTATGTGTTGTGAGTTTAAACACATATGTGTCTTTTGCCTATTAGAGCAAAAAGTCTTCATGTGGGAATGTGGTGTTACTCAGAGGCAAATAATTTGAGGGAGGTACAGCATGCACTCTAACATACTGATACACAGTAAAAAAAAAAAAAAAGGAATGAAATTTGAAATAATGAAACTATTTACATTCACATCATTTATCTGATAACACAGGAATCATATCTGTACCGGTAAAGCTGGAAGTATGCACTAGTTTATCATAGAAATAAGGGCACACTGTGCTTTGGTAAACAAATGAGGAGTAGGAAGTTCTTGTTTTATTTACAACTTTAAAACAGAAACAGTTTGGGCAAATGTATTTTTCCACAAAAAAGCAGCGCACCTTACATATACAAGAATCCAGTGGTCACCCTAGATTCTCTGAAATGAAATAAAGATTGAACACTTTGCCATAAAGCCCAGTTTGGTGGAAGGCTGTAGGGATAGGTGGTCTTCTAGAAGTTTCTTCTATCTACATACAGGATCTTTGGTGCTCAGCCAGAGTGATCACCTCTCATACCAAGGCCCTTCTTCTCCTCATACTTAGTTTGCTAGACACAGTCTTGGTTATTCTGACAAACTTTTTCTGAGTTAAGACTTCTGGTGGCAACTGTTTTTTAATTGCAGCAAACATTTTTATAACCTTCTCCAGAACTGTGCTTCCATACAGTCCATGCAGCTCTTGCCTCCTAAGACCTTCTACTTCCACATAATGTCTAGTCAACTGAATTTACCAGAGGCGGACTTGACTCAAGGTGCAAAACATTTCCTAGATGATAAAAAGAACTGGGAGGCCCTTAGAGCTAAATTTCAAGTGTCAAAGTGAGCAAAGGGCCGAATACTAGTGCTGTGTGATATGACCCAAAATCAATATAATTATTTATTGGACATTTTATCTCAATAATGATTAATTAACATTTTTTATTGTCGTTTCTGTTTTTGCCCTTATAGTAACTGGTCGAGTTTGTACTGTAAATATGCTCGACTTTTAAAACTGGGAAACCTGCATTCATTTTTTATGGTTGGTCCCTGAATATTTTAACCAAATAAATAGTGAATTTGTCATTTATTAGAATATGGCATTAGTTATTTCTTTACATTCTTTTGCATCCTTTTTGTACTATGTAGCATTGAAGAGAATTACAACATATTACCATAAACAAATAAATAATTAATGAAATAATCCTCATGGGCGAGATTACATCAATTATTGGCGAGTGTGTGTGTCGGTTTGAAATAATTTTTGATTAATTGCCCAGACCTACTTATGCAAAACCTTTTTGTTTTAATACATTTGCAAATGTTTCTGTAGTCACGTTCTCATTGAGTGTCCACAACATAACAAAATGTGAAAAAATTAAAGCGTACAAAGATTTTCTCTCTGCATTGCATATATTTGGCAATAAATGCGTCTAGCAGTTTTTATTTTGTGTTTAATTTCTTCCTGATGAGCAGCGGGTTCCCACGGAAGTCCAGTCGCACAACACGTCTTGTCTCCGACTCTGAGATCCAAGACTCAAAAGATGCCGTCATCCAGGATCTAGAGAGAAAGCTGCGCTTCAAAGAGGAACGCATCAGTAATGGCCAGCAGGTCAGTGAATGGCTTAAAATCTACAAAACTGTAAATTAAACAACACAAATTGGTCAGTATGGATCTGTAACTAGAACAACCATTATATGTTTGAAAGATTAAAAGCCCAAAAGCTATACTCTTGAAAAGCGCCCACTCATCTCTTTCCATGTATTTTCATCACTTCCCAGTATATTCACTTTCTTTCTTAGTATCTTAGAATATGCTCAGTCTCATAGTCTCTTCCCATATATTTTTTATCTGTTCCCAGTATGTTTGATGAACATGACATTTTTCTCCCTAGTGTATTTCATAATGGGACAGTTGCTTTGAGTCCATGGTAGTCCGTAATTTGTGCATATTTAGCAGTAACATTTCCTCAGCATGTTTACTAATAGCTTCTGGAATAATGAAGATAATCTGCCATAATCAGATAAAAAATTAAGCAAATAAAAATGTGCACGTTTGTGTATCTCACACCCTAACCCAGCCTCCTATCTATTAATCCTGCTTGCTTCCAGAGATTAACCTATGAGGAGAAGATGGCTCGAAGGCTGCTGGGCGTTGATAACGCAGCCACAGTGTTTAACACTCAGCAAACTGAGGAAGAGCCGGTTACACAGGTACGTACAGACGTCGTAAATTTGCACACAGGTTATTTGTGCTGGATTGTATAGTACCCATAACATATTGAAATATAACCTGACATATTTAGTGCCGGACTGTGTGTGGGAAGGTCTACAAAATCAAGGCTCCCTTTGGGTGCAAGATGTCTCTACACATCTGGTCGTATAAATTCAAATGCAAAAGTCAGCCTTAAAAGGGGAAAGTAATGTTACATTTAAAGGGATTAGAGGGAAAAAACTGTATGGCCTGTGAAGGGCTCTGTAATTTAAAAAGCGGAATAAAAATTGCACAGTGAGTGGGATTTCTGGCATTTTTATGTCCTCTATTGATCAAAATGAGACTAACCATGAGCACATGTTTAAAGAAGGGGTCAGTTAGTGTCCTCCTTCAAGTGTGAGGATCTGCCTAATAATATTGCATGAGCTGTCGTTGGACAAGAATACAGTCAAGGACTTTGCGTGTCTCAGAGGAACCATTAGTTTACTCTTCCAATTTGGTAGCTGTAATTCGATGGGTTATAAATTAAACAAGCCTCCTTTATGGATTTTATGAATTCATTTATTTAAAAAAAAAATAATAACCCTTATTTTCTGGTTAGTGTCACAGGGGATCCGCCACCTATCCCCAAAGCCCATAGGGCACATGCATAAACATGCTTTGAACGTGTTCCCTAGTGTTTACTGAATAAAATATGACAGTTACCGTGGGGGTGAAAAGTCTGAGGACACTAGTGAAAATGATTATATTGTACATGTTTTTGTCAGTTTAATGCAATTACGCTGTAATGTGATACTTTAAAAAAAAATTGGAATGTCCTCTCGTGCTCATGCACTCAAGCTGGCGTGGGCTATACACCTTTGTGTGGTGTGCGGGTTTATGAATCATGCTATCCTAGCATGTTCCAAAGAGTCTTATGATGTCTTCAAGTGCCCCTGTAAATGCTCAGTAGGGCTGAGGTCAGGTACCTGTGAAGGAATGTCCATGGTGCTACTTGATCAGAAGTTCCCTCTCTTATTAATAATGGTCACTAGCAGTTAAAATATGAATATATATAAAAGTTCACAAATGCTCCAGAGTACTCATGTGACGAACTAATGTTACTCAAATTGTCTGTTACAAGTATGCAACCTTTTTGTAAAAGATTTCAGGATTGTATTGATTTGAATAATGGTATGGTGCCCTCCCCACCCCCATTGATCCACACACGCACACACAAGTAAGGTCTTGGCGAGAGGTCTAATCAGACAGAGACAAACCCCTGTGATTGTTTTCTGTGTTATCTTCCTACAGGATACCAGCTCAGCTGATTCAGAAATTGAGTTACAAAAGGTTATGTACACCTGTCCATGTTCTTCATTTCCCTCTCTTTTTCTACTGGGCATCCATGTCTTTTGGCTTGGTCACTGAAGTATGTCATGAGAGGTTTCTAGTAAACTAATTAAAGTCCAGTAGCCACTGAGTAGTAGTACTGATTAATATGTTCTTTGAACTTTTTTCTAAATTCAAGGCAGTGTTTATGGAGATCTATGAAATCTTAATTACTGCTTCGATCAAGTACAGGTGTGTGCCGTTTACCATCCGCATTACGTTCTGTGAAACAGGATGCTGATCAAAATCAATGCTGAGCAGACATTACCATAGTCACATGACAGTTTAGATACTTTGCATGTAGTGTTAATTAAAACACCATATGAACATAAAACGTTTAGTACAGTACTGCACTGTACAATACAATAATTCTTCTCCTTGTATATTTTATACATCTTAAAACTCTTACCAAAAATGAGAATGGCACACCACCATGCTCTTTTCTGTCCCCAGGTGTCACAAGATTTTACTCTAATTTGTTTTTTGTCGATCAGACATGAATAATATTGCTAAAACAATGTTATAGCTTATCTCACCGAGACCTAAGACTTTATTGCAGTACTGTTCATGTGTGTATATATATTATTTTCTATGATCATTTTAAGGAGTTAAGGTGAACAGCTGTTGATCGGATGGACATTAAATTACACATACCTGTATTTTGTAGAAGTAAGGATCTTGCCTTTGGAAACTATGCAGTGGCTAATATGGGTTTTTATGCACCAGCTGTTAGTCATCGTCTTCCCTGGAGCAAACTGAATGGTGTTCTTTCCCAGAACTCTGCGTAATTCTTTCGAATCACCTAAATCTAATGTGCACTAAATACTCACCAAGTATGTGTCCATATTTGTAGTTTGTGCATTGTGTAAAAAAAGAGAGGGGAAGTATATAAGAAATGAAAAAGTAGTACATTTAGGATTAAAAAGAGAGGCAGGATCAAAAGATGTGAGTGTGTATGTGAGAGCATGCACGTGTCTTGTCTGTCCTTTACTGCAGCTGTGCCCTAAGACTATAATTATCATTGTGATGTGTCATCAGCACACACCAGTCTCCAGCTGTTCAGAATACATGGTGGTAAGAAAGAAAAGCAAATCCAGAAACATGAAAGCTCAGCATACGGTAAATGATGACCAGTGAAAGTAGTGGATGGAAAAGGGACTACTGTGACAAAACATATGGGCATTAATAAAACATTTGGAAACCCCCCCAGAATAAATGGGTTACAGAGTCAATGGGCCATGTGTGCCGTGTGCGTTTCGAGGGCGCCTTGGTCTGTGTGCATGCGGGCTTCACTTTTCACATTTTTCACGTTTCCATTTGATCACGTTTAGCACTTTGTTAATCCACAATGACTTTTCAGTATGTTATGGTCTTATTTAAAGCCAGCTCCACTAACCCTTTCTTCCTGTATTTTTTTCCCACCACAGGAGTATAAGGTGTCCAGCTTCGAACAGCGTCTGATCAGCGAAATTGAGTTCCGACTAGAGCGCTCGCCAGTGGAGGAGAGCGACGATGATGTCCAGCATGACGAGGACCCGCTGGCAGACTGTGTGGCGCCATTTTTTGACCAGAAACTAAAACACTACAAAGTGTTCGAGGCCACGTCTGTCACATTCAACTGCAAGATCATCGGAGACCCTAAACCAAAGGTCAGAGATGAGTGTAGATCCTCAGAAATTCGAGATCAGCTCAGGGAAAGCAAAACTGAAAAAAAGGTGTCATTAATGCACAAATGTGGGGAAACAAGGCTGTACAGGATATTTCAATATGGGATACAGTCGAATACAGTTAATCGGACCACATCAGGATGTGATCGTTTTGGTCCTAATAACCGGCTGGCCCGATTAAACAAACATGCCCTATGTTACAAGACGGGACGTGCTATGTA
>JAVSBV010000087.1:1306499-1317997 GCA_033117975.1 Parotocinclus spilosoma | reverse complement strand
AAGAGTACAGACCCTAGAGAAAGAGTACAGACCCTAGTGAAAGAGTACAGACCGTAGTGAAATAGAACAGACCCATAGTCCAGTACCTTAACTGCTGTGCCACCTAACAAAACTTGTATGTAATTCCAAAACCAGAGGAAATAATATAAATTGTGCAACCCATTGCTGCTATGACAGCTATATCTGGGAAGGCTTTCAGCTTAATTTTGGAACATGACTGCAGAGATACACTTCAACTGAACCATAAAAACAGAAATGAGGTCAGACGGTAATGATGGATCCATTGCTGGCTCACAGTCTGTTCTAATTCATCCCAAAGGTGTTCGATAGAGTCAAGTTTTTCACATCAAAATCTGCAAACAATTTCTTTTACGCTTTGTGAAGAAAAACGTATTCACCAAACTGCTGCCACAGCTGGAAACATACACTTGTCCAAAACATTACAGAAATATAATGGAGCTTCACTGCAGCTGAGGTTTCTGGGACTGAAGAAGGGGGTGTATGGATGCACATGGTGCAAGTGGTTAATTCTGTCACCTCACAGCTCCAGAGATTCCTGGCTTGATTCTTGATTCGAATTCCAACTGTGTGGAATTTGTGTGTTCCATGCTTGACTGTTTGTTTGTTTTTTAAATCTGAGTGCTCCAGTTTCCTTACACATTCCATAGATCAACTGGACTGGACGTGTCTTGGTTTTAACCAATGTTTTTTTGCACATGCCCTGTGATGGATAGGCATCCTGTCCAGAGTTGGTTACCGGCCCTGCCATTTGTACTACTGGTCAGGCTCTGTGTCTTTGAATTGAATTATATAAAATAAACAAATGCAGAAACCAATAAAAACAAAAACAAAAAAAAACATTTGGATATTCACAAATGATATTGACACAAGATATATCTTGAGTTTATACTGTCTGCAATTAACACAAGTCAACGTAAATGCAAGGAATGCATTTTTTTACCCCAACATCTTTGGTTTTGGGTTGTACATTGCAACAGAACTGCTGTCACCCCAATATGTTTCCACTTCATAATAACAGCAGTTACAGTTCACCAAGGCATCTCTACTACACTCTACATTTGCATTTTTTGGAGAGTTGACATCCCATGTCAGTGAAAGCTGAAAACAAAAAACCCATATAAATACCTAATACGTTTGACTCATTTGTACTGCCAATGTATATGGAGGCTATAACACAATGCTTGGGTTTATTCACCCATCAGTAATGAATGACATTAACTTATCCAAATACCTAAACGGAGAGTGTTCTCATATTTTTGTAGTGTGAATCAATTCCGTTTCACTGACACTGACACGTCCAAATAAAAACGATGACATTGGAATCGGCTGCTCTCTTTCACGATTCTCCATTTCAGCCATCTTCAATTTCACATGGATGTCTGGATAAAGTAAAATTACTCTGTGGAACAGAATGATTTATGTTCTTCGCCTACTGTAAAACTCACCTTGGCCTGTGTTCATAGTAAACTGTTTTGCATGACTAGGATTTCTTTATTTTTTACTTTAGATCGTTAGTTTTTTTCATATGTACACCACATATTAAACACGGCAGGTAAATCTAGATTCGGGGTTTGACTACGTCAGCGTAAAGCTGTTGCCCTTGATTTAGATTTTATCTACCATTAGCTAACAGACAAACCACAATGAGTCTTAATGTGATATAATTTATATCACGCCTTGAAAAAACGCCAAGTAATACATACACCGAGATACAGGCCTGATGCTGAGCCAAGTAAAAACACTAAACCCTAACGCATCAATCTGGATGGAAATGATGAATACCACTGCTATAGATGGACTCAGGTATCTTGTATAATTCCACGCCAAGATAAAAATGTCTCTAGTGAGAACACTTTTGCAAACTATGCATTTTGGAGGGGAGCGATTTCAGGAGTGATCCGTTTCATCACTGAGCCATGGTTCCCTGTGGGAACATCTGGGGAGGGACGTAGGCGGACAAAAGGCCCCACTGATTCCAGTCTGGCCCAAGAGGTGAGAGTCTGTTAAACACGCACATGAAGACCTCTAAACTGAACCATTGCCTACTCTCTTTTCCCATTTCTATTCTTATTACTTGCTTTGATCTGCAGCAACACCTCTCCTCTTCCATCACCAACTTTACTGTGCCAATAAATCAGTACACCTTTCTGTCATCTGCTCAGGTTTTAACATTGGTCCTGATCGACTAATTTTAAAGTCTCCATCTCATGCTGTGGATGCCTGTGTAGTTCTCATTTCCTACAAGAATGTAAAGGAAGCCTGTGAGACATTCTGCTGACACAATGCAAGAACTTGCATGCCTTTAGCCTTGAAGTCCTCTGAATGTGACACACATATGTCATTACTGCAGTATACAGGTATGCACCATTCAACAGCTACATTATGTTCTGTAAAACAGATCAATGATCAAAATTATGTTACTGTACTGTAAGGAGTGTATTTACAAGAAAACTGTGTGCAAATGATATGTAAACATGTGAGGTAACATGACTGGAACGCTACCAGCTACACAGCATCCAAAGCCTAAGCATACCACTCCCTCCAGGAGATTCACAATACCATGGTTCCTCAGTTAAAAGCACACACTAACGATCACACACACTGGAGAACCAAAACATAAACACACACAATGAAATATAGGTATGGATAAAAGTACATTGATGGCTGCACACAAACAAGAGGGAATGAGTCCACTTAAAAAACACTCTTTTCCAGACCAGGCAATGCAATAACACTTTTTAAACACTTTAAATCTTTTAGTAGGTAAATTCAGCACAGCACTAGTAGTAGGAATAACCAGCACTCAGCACTACTATGTATAGGTAGGTGAAGTCGGCACTGCAAAAGTCACAACATCCGGAGTTCAAACACACATTTTTATTTCTTATTATATGGTGTTATAATTGTTCAAACCATGGTCGTTAAAACACATGAATGTCGATCAGATGGTCATTAAATAACGCTTAACTTTATCAATATGGCAATAATTTCTAGCAAGACATCCCAACATATTTTTACACCACACCTTTTGGAAATTTTATCCAGCTTTTTTATGTTCACAGTAATATCAAGGACATGACACCAGGTAAGCATACCTGAAACAAATTAAATTATTTAAATTAATGGAATATTGTTTTCCAGATTAACTACAGGAAAGAATTATGGAATCATTCAGAGTTAAAAAAACAAACAAACAAACTAGGGAATCATGAACCAAGAAAAACACAGAATCGCTCGCATGGGTTTTTATGATGACCTGAATTCTTTGAGGCATGGACTTCACTCATGAAAAATAATATTCTGCATCAAGGTAGTTCCAACTTTTTTGAATAGTCGCTGACAGATAAGCTTTGCAGAGAGAAACCTTGTACTAGATCATTTCAAAAATTTCCACCATAAAATTTTCAATCAAGATCAGGACTGTTGACCATGTCATTGAGTTGATATGTCTTTCCTGAAAAACTGCTTTTAACAAGCTGCATTATAATTTTAGAAAATGACTTAATCAACAAACCAAACAGTGTGCATTGAATGTTGAGGTAATGGCTGCTATTCTCCCTTGGTCCTTGACCTGACATAAAATATAATATCCAAAATTTAATTGTTTTGATGCTTCATTAGATTAGTACTAGACAAAAATCGATTTATTGCTGTTGTATTGCTTTTCTTTGCCCCCCTGTAACCTTGTTCTGGTTTTCCTTTGGCTTTTCTGTATGTAAATCCTATGTTATTCTGATTTCTTACAATTCTGTCCCAAGCACTGACTCTTGTTTTTACCTATTTTTTTGCAAAAAGTACTGCTTCAGGATTTTATTCTCACATATTCTATTATATAACCTGCCCATTTTGTTTATTCTGACACCAAAATTTACACTCTGAAAAGAACGCACCTCTTTTGCCACAATCCAGGATGAATTTCCATCTTGAAGCAGATTTATAGTAATTCCCACAGTTTAATTGCTCTTGTTGGTCATGTTTTTAGTTATGTTATATTATGTTCTGTATGCACTCCCTTTTAACTGCCTTAAAGCAAGAAGGTCCTGGGTTCAATCCCAGGGCGGGCTGGCCTGGGTCCTTTCTGTGTGGAGTCTGCATGTTTTCCCCGTGTCTGCATGGGTTTACTCTGGGTACTCCGGTTTCCTTCCACAGTCCAAATATATGTGTGTTAGGTTAACTAATGTATGTAAAAGTGGCCCTTAGTGTGTGTGACTGTGTGGGTGACTGTTTGTGTGTGTGCCCTTGTGCCCAGAGTTGCCAAGTGGGCACTGGCTGACCCGCGACCCCGCGTGAATTAAGCGGAAGATGATGATGGATGGATGTCTATATGGTGAAACTTTCTATGCTTTTTCCTGCAGTTTTGATCTTTAATTTATTTAAATATGGCTGGGATTTTACTCATAATGAAATAAGCATTAAAGTCGCGCACACGCACACACACACGGGCGCACACACACACACACACACAGACACACACAAGCATTAAGATCTTACATTCTGTGTGTATAAAACGTCATATAACTTTTATAACACACGTTAAAGCGTGAATAATCCACTAGTATCTATTTATAGTCCTCATTATCACTTCTAACTCAATGTCAAACACAGCAAGTAAGAAACCATATTGTAGTACTTGCAAGAAGATCAGGGTGTGCATTAAAACCATTCCCAGCGCATCTGGCTGTGTGCACCCTGCAGGCTGGGTTTCATTATTGTGTTAACCTAGATCTCTCAGACCACTCTGACCAAATGAAAACCAAACTCTCTGGCCGAGTAATTCCCTGAGCACTCTCAGTGTGTTTTACAGCTATCGCTTACAAAGGAAAAAAAGAGCCCTCCTTTCTCTCTACTCACTTGCTCCTCTGTGTTTAACTCCTTCTCTTTACATTGAGGCCCCCATCTGTTTCTCTTTGTCCATCTATAATTCAGAACTCCCTCCGACTCGGTTAAGAGTCCAACACCAACAGATAAACACAGAGTGCTTCAACACGCCCCGGGAGTATCTGCTAATAAAAATAATCACCATCGTCACTTATGGTATCCCTAATGTCTGCTCTGCAGTCTTGGATCGTGGGGTTTTGGGAAGAAAAAGCACTTATTAGAATGCTATCACAAGGGGGCTGCTCCATAAATCAAGTCATCAGTTCGTGCTTTGCCAAGCTGCCAGGACAGCGGGGAATGAAGAGTGGAGGCCGATCTGTGGCGTGCTAGAAGGGGGCTGTGTTTGTTCTTAGAGCTAAAGCTATTACTGTTGGAAGAGGAGTGCTGGTGCATGCGGGGATGTTCTGACACAGCGGTTTTGAAATGTGCACTGCTAAAAACAACACGTGCACAAAACGGGAGTGTTACACGTATACAGCATATATTCAGGTGTGTTAGCTAGTATGTAAGTGAGGTCATATCATGCTAGCTGTATTTCTGCAATTACTGTGCTCATTTCAATCTTAAAATGAATAGGCATTAGATATTTGTGTATCATTTTCTGAAATCTCTGTGTAAAGATCTCAGTTTTCAGTGAAAATCACATTTGATTTGCCCTGTAACTGAATTGATTATCTTATGGATAAAGGTGCATTTTGTAAGTGGGAGCTAGACTGGTTTTGATGCTGGGCGGTGTGATCCTGGAAATACACAATGACTTGGGCTATAGAAAATTATTCGATTTAACCCTTCTTGAGATAAATCTTGAGCTTTAGTCTGCTTTACAAATCAAATATTACTGTATTATTATTACTGTATTAAAAGGAATCAGTGGTATAAATCAACATTTTTTACTAAGCTCATTGTGTATGATTACTACAAATGAATTTGAAGTATGAAGTATTTGAAAATGAAGTATGAAGTTACTTACTTTTTTTTTTACCACTAAGTTTTTTTTACTTTTTTTTACTATTTTTAATTTTATATCCAATATTTAGTTTAGATTGCATACTATCGTCTCATATTCTAAAGTTTTATGTTCTCTATTTAATAGATCTCTATATAATATTGTATTATCTTTAACTTATTACAGCCCATAGAGGTTACAGTTTATATTACTTATTAGGTAACATAGTTGGAGTTTGGAAGTTTGGGTCATCCCAGGTTTCTTACGTATACAATTTGCAGTTTTTCCTTTCCACTGTTGCCCCAGGCTTGTTCAGTTAGGACTTTGGGCCTAGATATCTGTAAATACTTTGCGTAAATGAACCTTTAGAAATAAGTGCTATAAAAATAGATTAGATTTTTTGTAAAGTTTGCTTGCATGACCAATCATTTAAATATTGTGTATTTACCTGCTGGAGAAACCCTGTGGTGATACGAAGTCTCCATTCAAGAATTCCGTGAAGAACTCTGGGCTGATGGCAGAGTCTGCTGTGATTATTCCATCTGCATACAAACAGCTTAATTAAACTTCCTGTCAAATGTCATTACAGAAAATAAAATTCATATTAAAGCAGTTAAAGTGCTTCATACAGAAGTGCTTCGTATACATGATCTTTACAGTACTAATGGATTTGTGACCTGCACTATAGAAGAGATCAGGCCGCTCCAAAATATCTGCTCCCTGCAGGAAGGGCTCTCCCTCATCGCTGTACAGATACGGTTCCCCTTCATCCATCTGCCGGTTCTCAACCATCTCTAGCCACTGAGAGTTGTGCCAGCGGAACTTCTCGTTCTGGATCTTCCTCCCCCACTCTTCATCATACTCCTATAAAGAGGAGTGGAAGATACACAACAGGAGTGGTGAACTTTTAGTTCACTCTTGTATACACAGGTTTGATACGATTATGATCAACCCTGGTAAAATGAACTCCGCTCTCTTAGTCAAACATATTCATGTAAACAAAGTGAACCACTATAAAACAAGGTCAATCTGGTCACCAGGTTCTCATCAGGTCAGGCTCATCAAGTGTTCTTTTGTGTGCAAAACAGAGGAATTCAATTGTAGGAGCTCTTCGTAATGTATCAGTACCTGCCCCTGTAGCTATATAGAAGCTATGTTCCTGGGATTTATTTCCGTTTTTCAATACATAAATATATAAATAAATAATGGTGTTTTCACTATACTTCATGTGTGTGTTAGTTAGGAAATCAGTAAGGGAAACTTTGGTCAAAACATGTTTGGTTAGAAATCTATATGAAAGGAAGAAAACTTCCGCAAATTACATTAACCAATTAACATTTTAATACTCTGCCATAAACAAGCTGAGACCTTTTTAACTCTTTATGTTACAAATTCAAAGTGGGAATGTTCTCACATGGTGACATTTACTAGTAGGTAAGACCCCAGGTTCTTAAAAAGTTATTCCAGATGAATGAAAAATGCACAAAATCAATTATTGCAGCTGCCTGAGTAAATAAGTATTAAATAATAATATAAATATTTTACTTGATAAGCACATTTCAGGACTTTACAATACGAGTAAAATTAAAAAGAAAAAAGTGATAAAAATAAAATTACAACAAATAATAGTATCAATAAATACACAAAAACAAGACTCAGTCAGACTCGGCCATAAGCCACCGGAATTTTAAGTAAGTGTAAGTCAGAAAAGCGAAAAGTGCGTCCTGGAGAGTATAATTGAAGAAAACTACCCAAGTAAGAGAGAGCAAAGTCAGGGTTGAACTAAATGTGCTCAAAACCCTTGATGTTAACCTTTGCTTAAAACTTGTCACACAAGAGCCCTAGATTTTTTTTGTATATGTAAGCAAATATTACGTAATTATCATTACCAGGCCTAATTATGCATACATGACTACAATAACAAGGAGTTAAGAACAAACCATTAGCACAGATCTATTAATACTAACTGGCCTCTTCTAGTACCCACAGCTGCTGTACAAGCAAAATCAGCATTAGCATGCCTAAATTACCAAGCAGTTAACACAGAGACTGTTTTGCTTTCTGTGTAGGATCTGCTTTTGGACATGGTTAAGCCACGTTTAGGTCCACGCACTGAGCCAGGCTGATTAATCATCGTAGCCCAACGCTAAGGCCCACAGAGGTAAATGGCCACCTGAGGCTCAGGTCTTAAACAGGCACATTGTCACAGGTCAGGTCATTTTTTGTCACGGTTTCAATAAATCAAATGATAAACAACTTTACAAGTTCTCTGGCTGCCTTATAGCAGCAAAGAGATTTAATCAGTCACAGTGTAGCAGAGCTTTTGATGGATAACTGGACACGGACCAGAATTTGGAGTGTTTTATAAACAAATCTGGGAAATCCTTAAAGCACGAGGGAAAAGCGCTGAAAATGAATCATGGAAGACCTCACTTTAGCTGACATTGCTTAAGGGGCTACAAAAAGACAGTGAGAACAAAGAGAGCAGTATATCGTCCAAGAGCTGCACAGGAAACACAAAGTTACACAGTGCAAAAAAAATGAATTCAATACTAATAATCACAATTGGCACAATTTTTCATAACAACAAGGGACTTGCTTTCAGAAAGAGACAATCACGTAACATTTCTGTTTTGTTGTTTGTATTGTTTCATGATATTAGTTATATATATAATCATATATAATATTTAGAATATGACATTTTACCCAAACAAATTAGCTGGATCTTAAATTTGCTGCCCATATTGAGTCTCTGGTTTTTGTTCTACTTTATTCCCCTTTCACTCCCAAGGCAAAAAAGATTAACGTAGCAGCCAAACACAACAATGAAATATTTAATTATGTAAATAACAACAAACTCCCTATACACATTTGTGGGTCAAAAACCTGGACCCTGGGTTCGTCAAGAAAGCAAGGCAGCCGATACGCCTCACTTAAGTCACTGCTCATACAGCCCAGTCCAGGGATGCCCTGAATGCCACAGCCTCCATATCTTTCAACTGTCCTAACAGAACATACTGCTAAAACCTGCCACACTTTTGCTCACTATTTATAAAACTGTAAAATCTGTATCTACTGTTGTAAACACAGCTACGGGTCTGTGCAATGCCTTTCTTCACATCTTCCAAGAGAAAATACACACACAATTTGGCAATGCCTTTCTTCTCCCACAGCTACCACATTATGTGTCGGTGCTGCGCTTTGTCTGGGCATTTAGAGTTTTCACTCTTGTTCATGAGAAACAAACACATGACACAACTAGTAAACTCATCCAGCTGACATTCTGGACCTGCTCAGCTTAAATCTGCAGCAATTACGCCTAAACATAAAGAAAATGTACGATTTTTTTATTACATAGAACCAATCTATAGGGCATGTATGAGTTTGTTTGGTTGGTGTTTTTAACAACGCTATCAGTAGTCATTTCAGCGTCACACACAAGGTTATCTCAAGCTAGTCCTATACAGGGTGCTGTTGACTGCATATTTGTGGTTGGCAAACTGTACAGCTGTGACACTGATTAGTAGCTCCAGCAGCACTGCTGTATCTAATCCATTCATTCCAGTGCACCATCACAACAGTGCAACTGCAGTGCTGAGATGATGCACCACCCACATACTGTATATACACACTAAAGTCAATGCCAATTGAATTAACCTAACACTCGTGTTTGGACTGTGGGAGAAAACTGAGGGAGTACCCAAAGTAAACCCACAGAGACACAGGGAGGACATGTAGGCCACTCTGCCTGTGGATTGAACCGAGGACCATCTTGCTGTGAGGTGGTGGTGCTACCCATTGAGCCACCATGCCGTTGGGTAGCGGCGAGTCAATGTCAGCTTCTTATATGCAGCAAAATACATATTCTGGTATATTAAAAAAAGACTTAAGGTTGAAAGTTAATACCATACATGTGCACTTATTTAAACAGCATTTGTTCCTTTTTAATAAACGACAATAACTATTACAGTAAGTCAAGTTATAGTCTTGTATAATTCAGTTCTTTGAAAGGCAACAAACAGCAGAGCGACTTCGACATTATAATGGGATGGTGGAGGATATGGGGGTGTTTCTAAATAAACAGGAATATGAATATATTATATAATATAATATAATAAATATTGATATAATAGATCATTCATAGATTCCGGTAGTACAATTAATGGTGAAGTTATAAATATGTTGGCTAATCATTTGTACATTTTCTTGTGCATTATAAAACAAACTTAGAAACAAATAAAGGTAGTCCTTTTAACATGGTATGGTTTGTAGTCTGATAATATGCTTTAATACACATTTAGCAGAAACCTTACTCCAAATTTTGAACTGAACGCAGAATATGCAGGGCAGCAGCCAGCTGACAGTCCAACAACAGACCAATTTGTCCTAGTCAGGGTCACGGAAAAGCTGGTGCTTAGTTGGCGGCACAGGGCGCAAGGCACGAACAACCCCAGATAGGGTGCCAATGCATCACACACACATTAACACACTACGGGTACTTTAGAAACACCAATTACCCTACCATACATGCCTTTGGATTGTGCTAGTAAACCAGAGTACCTGGAAAAAAACCCATTCAACCACGGGAATGACATGCAGACCCCACACAGGCAGAGCCCAGGGTCAGGATAAAACTTGGGATCTCGGAGCTGTGAGGCGGCAGTGCTAACCACTGCACCACAGTGCTACTCATTATGTGTAGTGTTAATGATATTGCATACCAGTAGGTACATGTAAGTGCTTTAAGGATGTGTAAGTTAGGCTAAGCTATGTCATATAGTTTATTATTTAAACAACTCAGTTACTACAGCTGTAACTTCAGCACGTATCCCTACGGTAAAATGGGGACTACCCCTATTAAATAAAAATTAACAAAATGTATTATTCTAGAAAACTTTTGTAACTGCAATATTTGTTATTATTGATCGTTTAGAATTAGACATCCGTGAGAGTTTAAAATAAAACTGCCAGCTTACTAAATCCAGCTTAATTGAACATGCTTAGGGCTGATTTTATGTGCGTGAGTGTGTGTTTGTGTGAGTGTGCGAGCTAGACTGGTATTTTGCAAAACTGCATTCCGGTCTCTGTACCTACCTGAGTCTAACCAGACACATCCAAGCTCTTGATGTGGCTCCCAGCTTTAATAGCCCTGCCCGATCAGTTGTATAGAAGACTTCCCCTGGCCTCCAAAAGCAACTCGGGGTAACGGAGACCTAATTACATTAATCTGAGGCCTGGCGAGGATCAGTCTGCACTGAAGTATCCGTGGCAGATCAACTACCTTTCCGACCATTGCCATAACTAACATTATTAAACTAACAACGTCAATTCTGGGGATCGCAAAAGGTTAAAGATGGGCAGCAAAGGAAATGAAATAATGGTAAGTAAATAAACACCTACGGCAATAATATCCAGCGTGTTGTCGCACACTTTGCGAATTTCGGTGTTC
This sequence comes from Parotocinclus spilosoma, assembly GCA_033117975.1. NCBI lineage: Eukaryota > Metazoa > Chordata > Actinopteri > Siluriformes > Loricariidae > Parotocinclus > Parotocinclus spilosoma. Next base: position 1,306,703 of record JAVSBV010000087.1, on the reverse strand, counting down.
TTATCGTGCATCAGGTCGATGAGGTAAGCCGGAGCTTCTATAGAATAGAGTTAAGGTAAAGGACAAAATACAGTTGAATCCGGTTAATTGGACCACCGGTTAATGGGACCAGCCGCTTATTCGAAACAGAATCCTAAAGTATCAAAACAAATCCTATTATATACGTGTAATGTTATTTGCTTATTTGGACCAAAATTCTGTTTA
>JAVSBV010000087.1:1284447-1297498 GCA_033117975.1 Parotocinclus spilosoma | reverse complement strand
AACTCTTCGATATCATAGAAACTAGAGCCAATTGACAGTTTTCCTTGTGATATTTGAATTCAGCACATAAAAATCATAAGGGAATGACTCATTTCATTTCAGAAACAAACAACTTTTGAAAATTTGTTGACCAGTGTTATCTGTGTGATGTGCTGGAATAGCAAGTCTGATCCACTGTCACAACATCTGGCAACTTACACTTACTGCTACTGTACTGCTTGTGCCAGATACCTCAGTCCACCTTTAGAGGTCATGTAGAACCATTGTCTGGGTTGGTCATAGAAATTAAACAAGGAATAGAATATCTGTCCTGAGCTTAGTGACTTTTACTGCCACTTTGCAGTAAGTGGAGGTTTATTGAATTTCTGCTCTGCTATAGCCCCAACTGGAATAATAAATCACGCATCATAATCAGTCCATCAGCTTGACAGCCTAGGTTTGGCAGCTGTCAGAGGAATGCTACAGTTTGCTAATACAATATAGTTGGTTTCAGTGGTTAGCAGGAACAAGGAGGCCAAATTCATATTAATAAGATTGGGTTTGGATGTGATATGGGGTGTTGGATGTCCAGGCACTTTAGTCTACACAGTGTATTTTCCATTTAAAAGGTTGGAGTTTAAAATCATACTATCATTACATTACAGCATTGCCTACTATTCATTTCCAGTAGTCCAACTACACCAGGCAGCCCATATAAAAACATTTCACAACAAAGCCAATGTAATGAAGTCATAATTGGAACCAGTCTTTTACATACTCGAACAAATACAGACTATTTATTGGGAAAGTTCTTCAAGTAATTAAAGTAAATTTTATTTCTCTTTAGCAAGCGAAAGCTAGCATAACTGAGAGCTATTTGATATCTGAGACTGTTTCTCAGTGTGACCAGTCAGACAGAAAACTTCCCTTATGTCTGTCTGAGTTAATCACACACACATACAGATCAAAGACAAGACATATGCGGCAGATTTAAAATGTATGACCCCAAATTTGGGAGCCTTTTGGAAATATATACACTCACCAACAAGTGTTTTGGCTACACCTATTAAACTGCTCATTAACACAAATATCTTGTTAGCAAATCATTACATTTAGGCATGTAAATAGGGTTGAGACGATTTGCTAACAATCTGGTCTGAAGGTTCCTGAAATCAGAATGTACAACTGCCTTGTATAATGATTCAGGCTGCCTCTGCTGGGGCAACGGCATTGGGGATCTTTTCTGGGGACCCTATCTGAGCATTGCTCAAATACCCCGGTAGGACAACACACCATGTCCCAACACTCAAATCACCTCAAACTGGTCTCTTAAATATGATAATAAGTTCACTGTACCCAAATGGCATCCACCTTCAATTCAATTAAATTCAAATTTATTTATATAGTGCTTTTTACAATGGTGCATTGTCTCAAAGCAGCTTTACAATATTATATTATCTTAAAAGGCCAATTTGAGCAAGCCTGGGGCGACAGAGGAAAGGAAAAACTCCCTGAAAGTAGACGTAGAAGAAACCTTGGAAGGACCAAGACTCAAAATGGGACCCATCCTCCATGGGTGGCCTAGATGTTAATTAAATAAATACTTAAAAGTATATAACATTCTAGGAAAATTAGGTAAATAACAATTTAAATAAAAAAATAATAATACAATTTAAATTAGTAATAAAATAAATAAACTCAATTATAAAACAAAATAGATTATAAAATGAGTCCTCAGTGGGAAATACTTGGAAGCAAATCGTCTCCTAATGTTTCCTAACCTTCACCATGACCTCACCTCAGTATAGGAGATTTGCATCATGGATGTGGAGCCAACAAAGCATCTGTGCGATGCTATCATTTCAATGTGGACCAAAATCTCTGAGGACTGTTTCCATTACCTTGTTGAATCTATGCAACAAGGAATTAACACAGTTCTGAACACAAAAGGGAGTACTAATTAGGTGTAGATAGTAAAGTAAACAATCAGTATATATGTATAAGTTTATAAGATTAGATGTATTTATCAATATATATTTAATTTATAAGTAGATTTACACAGTCAAAAAGAGTCATAAAGAGGAGCTTAGAGAAAAATGAAGAGCTGGAAAGGCCATGTGCATTTAATAACTAGTATACAGGCTTGAACAACTGTATTTAGTTCAAGCCATGGCTTCTTAATTGGATTAAGGTCTGTAGTCTGACTTGGCTGATCCACAGCATTTCCTCCTATTAAGCACAGTGTTGCTGATTTACCTGTGTTTTGAACTTTCATTATTGCTCCATTTAGCACTTCAGCAATCCAGCCAGCTAAAACACATCTACCCTAAGATGTTATTAAATTAAAATACATTATTAGTAGTATGTTATTAAATAACTATTTTCTTCAAACTGAATATACAACACTTTCAAGCTGTCCAACTTCAATACTGAGATAAGGGTTTGGTGTTGGTGTGCCTTTATTTCCCTCTAATCATAGCACTGTGAACTAACAGTCTGGAAATAGCTGCAAAAAATCTGGAATCGATTTGTGTTATTTATAAAGAGCAAGGTACATGTACTCACTGGACCAAAAACCAGTCACCTCTGACTGAAATGTGTCACATGTACACACATTACCTGCCCAGAGGACCACACCCACTCACTTCCACGCTCTGAATCACCGGCTTACCAATGTCCTGTTCCTGGTCCTGACCACCTGTTCCTCATTACACCTGCCTATTTAAGCTCCTATCTCACATTTTATCCTTGCTGATTTATTTGGTTAATCTCTTGGTTTAAAGTGCTTCAGCTTGTATGTATGTTTGCTTCTCTTAGCGTGTTTTGATCTTGTTCCATCTCTCATTTTTGCCTCTTGTCTATATATATATATATCTCATTATGACTCTCGCCTGTGTTTTGACCTTTGCGAGTGTACGACTGCATGAAAAAAGGAGCTAATAGCCACAAATTCTGACAAGAATTGGCTTTAGACTTGAATTTTTGCCACTACTGTTAGATCCATACTCTTCAATATATCTGCAGATTCAGCTACTTCTTTCACACTCTGGCCACATCCCCAAATACAATTACTCCTTATTGTAAATCATTACAATTTGGTTTTGGATCCATATTCCACGATACATTTGCTGGACTATACCACCTCTTCTCAATCAATAAATCTCATTGTACAACCCTTGCAGGTATTTCAATCCTGATCATCCTTGTACAGCACCTCCTACAGGAGTCAGAAGTTAATACCACCTGAATTATGGAAGGTCACTAATTTTGTTCTCATAGACTGGGACAATCTCTATTTGTCTTTCTGAGAAATGGGTACATTAAATACCTGTCTAGCTCCAATAACCATTGACCCGTTCAGAGTCAAGTAAATTACCTTCTACCCTATTCTGATGCTCGGGTTGAACTTTAGTAGTTCATCATGACCATGTCTACATACCTGAATCCTGATTGGATATCTGTGTAACAAGCAGTTGAATCAGTGAGTGTATGTCTCGTAAGGGATTGCTGCGAAATGTTATTTAATTAAGTTCATCATATTTTGGTATTCCATTTGTTTTTAAAGCAAATGGAATACCCATTATGTATGGCAGGCCAGACAATTTATATTCTCATCATTGCGTGGGATCACATAGACCTTATGTGCAAATGAAACTCTTTGCAGATGGACGACTTGGGGGTCATGGACAGCATTCAAGATACAAATGCAGGACAGCATGATCGAACATAGGAGAATGTGACCATATGCACAAGGATGAAAGCGCCATTAGATTTGCTTTGAGTCCAGTCCAAGTGTAGGGGATGCCTCTGACCCCTAATCATCCTCAGGTTGACCTGCGCCCTGTGGTCCTTAATGTCAGCTGGATCAGATCCAGTCAGATTGGATGTTTATATTCCTGCCATGTGCCCTGCCTGATTAAATGAAGTGTGCTTAAAGAGTTGAGTTAAAGAAAGGGAACCGTGTGCACTTGCTGAGATTTTACCATCTCCTACCTAATTACAAATGAGTTATACATGGTCCTAATTGGTCCTAATGGCACAATCCACTTTTAAACATATGTACCTAAAGCATGTCCAGTAGAACTCCAGTGCCCTTATCCTACACATTTTAGAACTGTAAGCCATTTCACATGGTAATTTGTCTTTGTCAAGTAATAAATACTGTAGTTCCTGGGTATTAGTTGCCGTTTTAGGAACCATGTTGCATTTGGCTAGAGGAATGTCCTTTGGTGGTATTGCACATAATGTATCATGCGTGCTTATTGGCTTTGCTTTGAGGGAACCACCTCGTATGATTAATGAGGCTACACTACATTATGTTCATGAGCTATTTCTGGCTGCCCAATTTTAGAGAGCAAATCTGGCACTGTCACTGAGGTGTTGGGTGATCTTGTGGCTTTGTTCCTATCCATTTCCTTAAGATAGATCTCTCTATTTAATAAAAGATCATGACTGGTTTGTGGCATGTTATTTTAGTCAGTGGCAAAGCCTTAACAGAGATGGCTCTGGCATGAAATCATGCTTGTCTTACATACATTTTCTCTACCGTACAATCCAGTTAGGCAGCATTTATAAATATACTGCTCACAAAAATGAGGATATTTCAAAATACCCCCTAATGTAATATCCCCAGTCTCCTTGCCTTTGCAATACACCAGAAAACACATTCACTAATAGTTATATTCCTGTGCTGTGCCTGTGTGTACCTGCTACACTTGCATGTTTACTTCTTAACTTATGTCCCATAAATCAGACAAACAGATCCAATATTTGGCTTTGGGTCAGTGCAGTCTTTTGGGTCAAGGCATCAAAAACCATAAGCTTTTCTTAATGTATGTCCGCTTGTTTTTACCATCTGGAGTCCATGCATCTGCCCATGTCTCCAGCAATCCTTCATACTCCAATGAGGTGTTTGCCTTTAAAGTGTCCAAATAATTGGCCCCCAGATGGATCAAAGATGTGAGTCTGCCTATAAAATTTCTACTTTTGTTTTGGCTGACGTAATGGAGATCTCGCCCATAGATTTTTATTAAATACTGTTAAACCAATTCAATTCTAAATATTTATTTACATTGTAAGGAGTTGGGCTGCCCCTCTGACCAGCTGAGGGTGTCTCAAGGGTACAGTGCAACCCAGCACTGTACCACTGCCTCCAACCAGCAAAGATGGAAGAGAGGTGTAGTATAGGCCATGAACTGGAAACTACTATATATTTTCCACAGTGCTCTGGGCTTATCAGCATATTTAGCACAAAGCATAAAAGACTGAACAATACCACTGCTCGGCACTTTAGTTGGTCTTTAGTTCATTGGTATGGCTGTTATGGTATGGTATGGTATGGTATGGCTAATCATTTGTCTTGGGGTGTGTGTGTGTGTGTTTGTGTGTATGTGTGAAGGACAAATCAGACAAATAAGAGAGATAATATAAACTTAGAGAGATTCTAAGCAAGTACAGAAATACCTCGTAATTCAAACCTAATTGGTGTCAGAAGGTTGTTCAAACTTTGATTTGTTCAAAGTCAGAATCCTCATCTTTTATTTCTTATAAAAAGTAATGTAAATAGCATTAATTCATTCCCAATCCCCAAATATTGTTGTTTACGCCTTGAATAAAGCAATATAATACCAAAAATACAACAAATAATTAAAATATATAGACCAAAAATATGTGAAAATAAAGCAATACTTTTACTTAAGCCATTGAAGCGAATGCAGTTTCAGCACAACTTATCACTGGGACAGTGGAGCCAAGACTGAGGGGTTTCTGAAATTGCACCTGTAAACTATATACCTATGATCGTGCCCTAGTTGTTCTTCTTTTGGGTTTTATGATGATTGGCATCCTATAGAAGTTTAAGATTGATTAGGTATAAAGTGACAGAGTAATAAGAACACTTCAAGTTATAAAGACACCTAATAGCAGAAGAGAAAAAACAAAAACTTAGAGAAATTAAAATACTAGTTAAAACGTTAGTTGAAAGGGGAAGTGAAAAAGCAAACAGAAGAGAAAGCTGAAAACAGAAAGCAGGATTTAAAATTAAAGAGTAAATAAATAGTAATGTTAAATGTTGGAGAAAGGGAAAAAGTCAAAAGAATTGCTGGATTCAAACCCAATGTCCCCACTGGTCAAGCCCTGTATTGCTCAGTATTAGGATCCAAATCCCTGATGCCCCCATGACATAAATGGCATCAATTTGCCTCTGAACTAGCAAATAGTTTTATAACTAGGTCAGTGTTCTTACATCTTTTAAATCCAGTTCCAGTTGTCTGGCTAAAGTTTGCTGTCATGGCAACCATCCATATTAAAAGAAAAAGAACCAGTAGATCAAATGGGATCTGTCAAAGGTAGCTGCCAATATGTCTGAATTAATAGGTGACCGGTTTTAGGAAAACTTTAGGAAAACAGCCATGGTGGCAAACAGTGTTGCTGTTGGCTGATGGTGCAATCGGTTTCAAAAGGGTGGTTCATTTTCCAAGGCTAATTCACTTCCATGTAAGTGAGAGGGAGGGGTATACCATCATGTAAAACTGGAAATTTGGGGTTTGTTGAATAGAATTAAAATACATAAATGCCACCCAGTAGTATTAAAGATATTTCAACTGTCTTTGTGTTGAACTCACATTAAACTATAAGCTAGTGCTTTGGTGGTCTGGGTAAGGAACTGTCAATTGATCATTTACATTACATTAAATTGTTTTTTGGAACAGAGTGTGTTAGTCTACTGTCTTCCTTTCCTGAAATTTCCACACAGTGTTTCTGCCAGTGGACCACAGAAACTCACCACTAATAAAACTAAGCTCACACAAAATGTACTACTGTATGACATTATGGTAAAGTAAAATTAGTTGACCTACTGAATACCATTTAGCCACAGAAATATTGGATCTTTGGAGTTCCTTTTTATTGTGGCTTACATATAAGTGTTGGCATTTTTCCTGTTATTAATAAAGTATACACCTTGACTCTCTGCCTTTCTATGAAAGATCTACAGGGCAGCATGGTGCAGCAATGGTTAGAATGGTTAGTGCATTCGCCTCACAGCTCCAGCATACTTAGCTCTATCTCGATCTTAGACTTACCTGTGTACAGTTTGTATGTTCTCCCCATGCCCCTGAGGGTTTTCACTGGGTATTCCGTTTCTCTCACACTTCAACGGCATTCACTGATCGATTACGCTAAATTGGCCTGGTGTGATTATGTATGAGTTTTGATGTAAACTTGTGCCTGTTCGGAATAGTAATTGGTGCCAAAAGTGGTGTTTAATAATAAGCAACAATAAGCAAACAAATATTCTGTAATGCATAATCTTGGTGTTGGAAACTAGACTAGGAAACTAGTATTCCTACCTTGCCAAACAAGCTCATTATATTGTCTAGTGATAATAACTGCCTACTGAACTGGAACAAAACAAATAAAGGAGCCCTGAACCTGAACCACTCCTTAGACCTCACAGAGTCTGTTTGACATCTGCATTTACTTCTGTCACAAACACAGATCTTTTTCCTGCACGTAATAAGTGACATGTGATATGACTGTTTGACATTTCCACGTTGCTGACCTACTTTGAGCTGTTTATACTTAGGCAAGTTCTTCGACTGACCTTCAACCTGTTTGACCATGAGCAAAACAAGATGGCCAGCGAAAGGTGAAGAGGGTAATAGAAAGAAACAGATAAACATAATTAGCCACTGACTCCAGCAGACTAATCGAATTACTGGAGGATTATTTACAACACAAACATACATTTACACTCAGACTATGCCTCCTTGTAGTGTGGTCTAGTGATCTAGCTACAATTATGTTTACTGGCATTGTTTACTGGTGTTCACGTTCTTACTGTCAGAATGTTTATTTTGCTTTCATTAACTAAATTAATACTACTAATGAGAAAAGGCTTTTTTTGCACCTAGTAACCTTTCTTGTACTGACAATAGTCTGTTTATTTATTAGTTTTTTAACGTCACATTAGCATCAATGGCTGTTCACAACAGGAGTTGGGTTACATCAATACTATTCACACACTAGTCTGAAACACTTACAATGGGCCAATTTAGAAAGAAAAAATTACGTCATTAGAATGTGAGCAGAAACTAGAGTACCCGGAGTAAACTCACATGGACACTGGGACATGGAAAGATGGAGTTCAAGGTTGGATCAAAATACAATATATTTCCTGTAAATTTAAAATAATAATGAATTAAATAATAATTATTAATGTCACAACAGCTTATTTTTAAAGTTAAAAAATCGTAGGAAATTTGTAGAACCAATAAAGTCCACATCCCTGGCCTGAAATGATTTAAGTAAGGGTATGTTATAAGGATTGTATTACGATTCTGTTTCAATACCCAGACCCTCAGAGATCATGAAAACAACACGAAAACAAAATGCATAATACACAAGCGATGTCTTAAAAAACAAATACTGGTATTCTAGCTAAATTGGTCTTAAAACAAAATAAGTAGTTCATATGAGCCTGCAGACTAACCTGGAATCTGCAGTAAAACTGATGCTTTCTGGTCACTGCTGGATAAAATTCTATTGACCCCTAAATAGGAACGATTACTCTAAACAGTATCTAATTCCTAAACACACACACATGTGTTATTGCCGTTTCCATAGCGACATCCCGTGCATGTGTTTATGTTTGTGTGATTCAGAGCTTGCTGTGTTTTGTTTTTTTTTTGGTTCTGAATGTGTAGCTGTAGTTCCTGTAAAGTTCCTGCTCTTTTTCTCTTTCTCTCTCAGTTCCTATCAAAGCTGTCTCATTGTTACAGATCAAAGGCTCTTTATTATTATTATTGTTATTATTATTAATATCCTGCATTCTGTTATCATTAATAAATACCTGCAGCATTATTATAGCTCACTGTTACAACTTGGTTCTTTAAGGTTGCGTGTTTACCGTTTTGTTCTCAGTTTTGTTCCCACGACTTTACCGTGGAATCATGTGATCAGAACTCTTTTATAAAACACATTTATGAATGTGAGCTCTGTGTGTGTGTGTGTGTGTGTGTGTGTGTGTGTGTGTGTTGGTAACAATAAACAAAGAAAAAATGTACAAACCACGCTCAAATCCCCTCGTTCATGAAACAGCAGGTGTTTTCCAAAAAACGTTTTCCTTTTTTTTCAGTAACGTGCCTGTGTGTGTGTATGTGTGTGTGTGTGTGTGTGTGTGTGCGCGTGTGTTTGAGTGTGTGAACTAACTGACCAACTAACAGTTCTAATGAGAGTCATTTAAAAAAAAGCTGTTCAGGTTTTCTGAACCTTAATCCAGATCCAGATCCAGATCCCACCAGACCTACAGTGAAGCACGGTGGTGGTAGCACGACGCTGCCGGCGTGTTTTTCCTCACGTTCATAAAATCGAGGCTGCTACGCCCCCTAGGGGACCTGTACCCTCAGACAGGGATGGGCTGTGATTCAGAGGGATGTTTATACTATAGGAGTCCACTTGTACTGCAAACTGACTATTGGTCACAAGTTTAAGGGTTAACGCTCCAGCACTGGCACTTTTGGGCCCCTGAGCGAGGCCCCTGGACTGAGCATGGTCCCAGAGTGGGGTCGTTACCTTCTGAGTCTCCTGCACCGCGTTGAGATCGAGCTCAGTGACGTAATTCTGCAGTCCTCCTAACAGCAGCGTGTTATTATCAGTCAGCAACACGGTGTGCATATCGGCACCTTCCTCCATCCTGCAGCGCGCACACACACACACACACACGCACACACACCGAGTTTAGACATTAAACACACTATAGGGCTGCAACAAACAAATAACAGAACGATAACCGTAACACTAATTCTGTGTGTTATTGTCAGAGCGTGTTGTGTAACTCACGGGTAGTCGAACATGACCAGGCCGCCCCGCGTGAGACCCTTGAGGTTCGTCTTGGTGAGGAACAGCACCCCCGTGTCCATGCTCTGGATGTGCCGGACATCATCAGCCAGGTGGACCTGGAACGATGAGTAGCGCCCCATGGTGGGCCCGAAAAACGAGCTGGCATGGCCCTGCGACACGAGAGGGAACGCCGAGGTAAACACGATACGATAACCCATATTCTGATTCCCATATTCCTCAAACTACAGACTCTCAGCTACGGCTGCGCTTGTGCAGTTGTGCGTCTGGACCTTCCGTCTGGACCTGACATAATTACCCGGTGGTTCCCGATCCACAGAAGCTCCTCGTGCAGGTCGAAGTGCGTGGCCGTGACCGGAACGCCCACCTCAGACGCGGCGCTGTGCAGCTCAGAGTACATGCCCTCCAGCATGTGCACGGACTCGGGTCCGGCCAAGGAGTCCGAGTCCAGCGCAGAGTCCAGACCCGGTTCCAGGGCTCCGTGCAGGCCGGCCGGGTACTCACCCAGGGCCGGGTCCAGACCGTCAAAGTTCATCATGAGGACGGACCTGCCCAGGAGAAAAAGCAACGACGTCTGATGTTATATCTGTCCGAACTGAGGACTAACTGAGGGAGAGGAGTTTGTGATTAAAGGGGCACACCGACCGCTACAGCGACTCTGTGTGAGGAAATACTCAAACAAACGGCAGCACTGTCATTTTTTAACTCCGATTCTTCTCAAAACGTCCTAAAACCATAAAGAGGCTCCAGAAAACCTCACCACAACTAAAGGATGGCTTAAATGCAGGGTTCACATACTTTTTCTACAACTCACTCCGACTTCAATAGTACACTTCAGAGTGAACACGTGGAGCTAACACACATTCACAGCGTTACATGAGTTATAAACACACACACACACGCCATTCCAAATAATCACTGTTTGCACAGCACCGCCGGTTAGCATGCTAGCGAGTCCTGCAGCTAGCATTAGCACAGCGTAGCACATTTGTGTGGCGTTTTATATCCGTATAACGCATCGTTCGCGACAACTTTACTCTATAATGTTCATTCCGAACCTGAGAGAGTAATGCTCATGCTCTCATAAACCACAGATTAGGGATGATTAGGGGTGATTAGCCTCGCTGCTACATACGCATCCTATTCATTCAAAACAATAACACGCTGTGGATCCGTCCCAAATGCAGCCGAGCGCCCTCACACGTGCGCCCTACCTAGGGAAGAAAATACAGGATTTTAGACAAACAGCAGTGCACTCTGTTTATGAAAGATCGGTTTTTGAAGCCGAAATTACGATTTAAAAAGTATAAACAACGCGTTTATAAGCAGTTTATACATGTGTATATGTGAAACCTATAAACTTATTTATTTATTTTTTTTTTTATAAAATTGGATTAATGAACAATAATTATAAAAAAATACGAAAGCTTAACGTTTTGACCTTTAATTAACCAACAGCTAATATCACCACAGAAAGAGTGTAAACATTTTACACTCGTATAGACTTGTATAGTACTGTTTATTATGCTATAAATACATAATTTTTGTGTGTTTGCTCTATATAATGTTGTTCTATCATTATATAAATGTCACTTAGTTCTGTCACACGTTTATTTCATGTCTGTATTTACTATTTCCATTAAAACTAAACCTTTGAAACATAAGCAAAACCACACGTTTAATATATCTTTAACATTTTGAACAACTATTAATTTATAGCTATTCATTTATACATGTATACATTTATTAATCTGTGGAGCCTCGATTTAGAGATTCCAGTAGCTTTGTTGTCTCATCGTAAGCACGTATTGTATTATAGTGTGCTACACCATATGTACAAATGGTAAGTTTTAGTCTCTAAATGTCACTATACTACCAAAAGTCGCAAAAAAACATAAGTCTGAGATCAAATTCATAAAATTGTACAAAAGTCCAGCTTAAATCAGCAAAGTTTAAACAAAATGCAATTTTAAAAAACGCTCCCACCTCCTAATGAAGATATAATGTATTTTTACTCTTCATGTGTAGTGTATATAGTTATTATTAACATATTAACAAACCTAACCCACCTCACCAGAGACGGGATACGAACCAGTGTGATTAGGAACAATAAACCAACCCTCTATTACAGACCCACAGGAGCACCTACCGCCTTTCCTATGGTCTGGATTTATTATTAGGTTCAGACATTATGAACTTGTGTTTTTATTTAATGGAAAAATAAATAGTTTTTTGTTTGGGTTATTATATGATTTACATCTAATCACACTTTGTTTAAGACGTTTCGTTTGTGGAAGATAGAGCCGACATATGAACCATTTTTGCTTCTTTATTTATTGTACTTGTATGTATTTTTATTATTTACGTGATGTGGATTGAATCGGAACCTGTTAATTGTAGTATAATTATGAGATTTGTTGTTTGTTATTAGTGTTAGCTAATGCTGTTCTGATTCCTGAGTTTCTCCCTGATAATATTTTGTATTATAATTGTTTTATAACTGATTTATTTTCATGCTTTTTCAGGTAGGACTTTAGATTGAAATGTCTGATATTCCATTTGCATCTCCACCTGTTTCTCAATCCAGTGTTAGATGAATGAATTGTGATCTAAAGGGTCAGGATTTAACGTCGAAACAAAGTGTGCTTGTAAGCATTCGCTAAAAGTCCCCTAACCTGAGCTGTAAAATCCATGCTTTAGATAAATTAAATGTGAGCCCTGTGATGTTGTGAGAATGCTCTTCAGGTACTTTTGCTCAGTCACTGATCTTAATGTCATGTATGATTATTCTCGAGGGATTTCAGGGGGAACCTCGAGATGAAACACCACATTAGAGACCGAAGAGATAAAGACAGAAGGGTTTCAGTATTTATAAGAGGACTCTTGTGGGGAAGCTGTGTCACCTTTCGGACCTTTATTTATTATAGAGATCAGAGGAAGTGAAGCACGGCAGAAAGAAAAAAAAATAACATTCTGATCTGATAGAGTTTCCTCTAAAAAAACCTCTTTGCTCATTTTTAGAGGATGAACAAGAAATACATCAGAAATATTACCATGCACAAGTTAAAAAAAAAGTTTAAAAAAAGAACTCGGGTCTCAATGGGGTGGGAACCAGTACAGCGGTCCCAACGGTATAATGGTATAATAATATAATATAATATAATATAATATAATATAATATAATATAATATAATATAATATAATATAATATAAT
>JAVSBV010000087.1:1263823-1276448 GCA_033117975.1 Parotocinclus spilosoma | reverse complement strand
ATAGATAGATAGATAGATAGATAGATAGATATAATCCTCACAAAACCTAGGGGGGATATTTCAAAAAGAAATACTCAAGGATGAAATATTTTTGTAAGCAGTGCATATACAGTATAAACAATTTATCTGGTTTTGCTATTTGTTGTCATTGTGTGTATTTATGTTTAAGTGAAATTCATGTTTTTGTTTTATTCTATAAATTACTAACAATATAAACATTTATGTGCAGAAATTACAAAGTCCCAAATTAATGCTACAAATATTAATACAAAGAAAATATGTTTTCAACAAAACAGTCAGAATGTTTTAACTTTCCCGCCTTCATGTGTGTTTAATGTACTTTTCCACTAATAAATACAATTTGGTTCTAATGATCACCTAATTAGGACCTCATTAAGTAGAATAAGATTTATATGCGTTGGAATTCATCAGATATCAGAGCGGAATTGGTGACATGCATGTAGATATGTTTATTTTTCTTTTAATCAGAGTTGTCTCTTAATTACTTACAGAGCTGTATATATAAAACGTTTCTTTGAAATATTTTTGGAAGCTTGTCCATGTTTGTAACGTAATGCACTGTAATATTATTTATTTATTTATTTAATCCTTACTGTCAATTGGACAGAAAATTACAAGCTGCACACTTACAACAGCAATAGTGTTAATTTGTAGATAGAAATGTTGGATTAAAACAACACACATTCACTTTCTTGATCTTTTCATTTCCCGTAAGCATTTTAATCTTGTAGGGTTGTCATGAGTCGATCCTCAGAGCGCTCAACTCAAGATGGGTATACACAGTGGGGAGGGCTCCTGTAGGCCAGTGAAGAGTAGGCAATTTACTTATTTATATGTTTGCTTGTGGAAACTAGAGTACCTTTAGTGAGGACATGAGAAGAACATACCAAACCCCACATAAGCAATAATAAGTGGCAAAGTAATCAGGGATCAAATCTGGATCCCTGGAGCTGTGAGGCAACAACACAACTCGCTGTGCCACTACGCTGTAAGTGTACACTTCAAAATAATTAGCTCGATTGCTTCTGACTGTAATGAATGGCTGTGTGGTTAAAACGGTTATAATGTCTGTGCAGCCAAACATCCCGGGATGCATCATGTTTAACGGTAATTTGCTGTGAACACTGCTCTCTCCATCCGCAGTGATAAACAGTGGAATTGCTTTAAAAGAAACACAACAGTACTTTACTGTTAAAACACTCAAAACACAACAGAAATTGCAAGCGCACTAATTATTTCGATTATCTGTATTATCATGACTGACACTTTTCTCCACACACTTTGCTCAGTTTGTTCAGTTTCTTTATGCTTGCATGCCTGTCTGTCTGTCTGTCTGTCTATCAATAATGGGGCGACTTATTAGACACAATCATCTTCTGTATGGCTTCAGTCTGGCTAGTCATTTAGTCATTCACTATGATATGTCAAATAGAACTTTCTGAATTCACATAAAAGCACAATTAGAAAGACATAAAATCTATTACAACTTTGTCATATTTATAAAAAATCACGCAACCCTAGATCTCCAAAGTGCGTAGGACATAAAAGCTGTGATTTGAAATCAAACAACATTTTCAAACACATGGCCGGGTTTATTGTTGCCAACAGATGAGCAGCTGAACTCGGAGGAGAAGAAGAAGCGTAAGCAGAGGCGGAATAGGACTACATTTAACAGCAGCCAGCTGCAGGCGCTGGAGCGGGTGTTTGAAAGGACACACTACCCCGATGCCTTTGTACGAGAGGATCTGGCCCGCAGGGTCAATCTCACCGAGGCCAGAGTGCAGGTAAGCCAAAATTCATAATGCTTCTTACAATAATTTAGGTCTGATTCGACTCCATATAATATATGCTTTTTATGTTAGAAAGTTGAAAATCAAATCCAATAAAAACATGTTAAATAGTTTTTCCCAGTAAGACTACTTACTTACTAAGAGTTAACTCAATAATAGGGACCAGATCTGGCCTTTAAACACAACATTCAGTCACCAGATAAGTGTGCAGCATGGCTAATCCTAGCGTCTACACTAAGGATATTTGTATCCAACCAAGTTTTGAATAGTGTCAACTGTCTATAAAACTCCCATTAATGTAGCACTCTAAACAGGAACAAATACGAACATCTGTTTGTACCTCTGCAAAAAACGATTCTAGAGCTGAGGCCATTATTTGAAAATGGCTTGTCACATATGGAAGAACATGTCTACCACGAAAACAGATCAAGATTTGTGTGAGATTATGTGCTCAGGCCTTCGTGAAGTCTCAAAAATGCTGGATCAGAGCTCCACAAAGAGCTTTCCCTC
The DNA here is from genome assembly GCA_033117975.1 of Parotocinclus spilosoma. Taxonomy (NCBI): domain Eukaryota; kingdom Metazoa; phylum Chordata; class Actinopteri; order Siluriformes; family Loricariidae; genus Parotocinclus; species Parotocinclus spilosoma. The sequence goes on along the minus strand of JAVSBV010000087.1, from coordinate 1,274,127 downwards.
AGCCTGAAAGCACATGATCCAAGCCGAGACGTTCTCCACATGTTGTAATGAGAGGGATTTTTTTTTTGCCAAAAGATGGGGATTGTGCCCGTTTACAGATCAAGAGGGAGAGAGAGGAAAAGAAAAAGCGAGAGAAAACACATCTGCAATTAATGTGTCCCAGTGAGGGTGAGCGATTCCGAAAGGCTTTGATAAAAGTGACTTTGAGCTCATTCCTAAGGCACTGCGTAACCGGACACTGTGCCTCCACCAGACCTTGGCCCAGAAAGAGAGCCTGGTTCTGAGATCCGAGTGCCACTCCACCGTCACTAGGCCTCATTTTGTTTGGGGGTTTGCGTGGCTTGTAAAGGAATACTGCACCATTGTGTTTTTGGCTGTGTTAGGTGTCCTGACTGTCTTACTGCTTTTGACATGAAATATAATTAAACTCGAATTCTTTCTTAAGTCTGTCTTCATTTCTTTATGTAAAAAGAAAATAATTTCAGTATTTTTCGAATCAATTGTATGTTAAATTATTATGTTCTTATAGACGTTCTTATATGACTGCATTATCTTGCTTGGTCAAATGTACACAATTACAATAAATAATGCAAATATTATTAATCATACATGAAGGAAATAATATTTAATGTTTTGTAATATTTTATTTGTATGCTGGCATTCGTAATTTATATCTTTGTATAGTCTACATTTAGTCATTTTAGCATTTGGTGATCAAAATATTTATTGATTTATTTTTCCATGTGAAAAATACTTTTTTTATTAAAATTTACATTCATTCAAATTTTTCATGTCTTCTTATTATTTTGTCTTTTATTTATTTTAGATAAACTTTATATCTTGTGTGAACTTTTGACTTTTTTATTTCAGTTCTTATCTGTAATTGAAACATTCTTAAATATAATAATACAACATAAGTTCAAGGACCACTCGTTGACCACTATATATATTTTGTACATATTTTCATCCTGTAAATAACTACGCTCAAAATTCATTTCTGTTCCGTATCCTGCAGGTATGGTTCCAGAACCGACGAGCGAAGTTCCGCCGTAATGAGCGCGCCATGTTGGCCAGTAAGAATGCGTCGCTACTCAAATCCTATTCGGGAGACTTGACGGCGGTGGAGCAGCCCATCGTGCCTCGGCCAGCCCCACGTCCAAATGACTACCTATCCTGGGGCAGCGCTGCCCCATACAGGTAGCCTTAATAACCTTAATCTGCAGTTGTATCACTCATATGCCCATCTCAATCCTAGCATGTCCCACCTTCTATCCATGTTGTTTTTCTTTCATTTCCTGTCAGCCCATGGCATCTCTGTGTTATTAACCCAGTCTTGTGCACTGTTCTATTTATTTCTGCCAATTAGTAGTTTTATCTGTGTGCTTACATAGAGTATAACATCTCAAACTCTGATAGTTACATGTTCTCAAAATAACCAAGAACTCTGATGAAAGCTTTTCCTAATTAAACCTGTAAAATATAGCAAAACAAACCCCTGTATGTTCACAGCCAGTTCTTCTATGCGCTTTCCCTCTCTCTCTCCCTCTCTCTCTCTTCTCTCTCAGTGGGGAAGCGATGGGACTGAGTCCCTCGTCGAGAGGTGATAATCTGAAAACAAACCATGTTAAATCCACCTCTGAACCCTGCGACCTGTGGGTTATAGGATACATTCTAACAAACGCATGAGAAAAGCTCCGCTGGGCAGGATTTTCTGTGAATCTGGTTACATTGGTTATGATCTACAGTCATTTCTGCTAGAATAGCTGCATAGAACGTGAGAAGATCTGTATAGAACAACTCACCTGGATACCTCATTTTCTACCAGTCCAAATGTGTTCCTTATCCTCTTTCTGGAATATACACTTACGGCTTGTATCCATGCCAGTGTAACAGGTTAACACATATCTGATTTATACCTAATGCACTGAGAAACGCATATAATGCAGTTATTACATGTTAATACAGTACATATAAAGCCTTAATAACTATTTATATATTCTTAAGCTGGTTTCCAAGTTCGGAGGGAGGGCCAATGCGAGTGCCACAGAAAATGCTGCCCACAGAAAGCAAGTACTTTTTTTTATTTTACTATATATGCTTTTTAATTCGTCTAGCAACTATTGATGTACCCTTAAAATACTTGTAGCTATAAATATTGCATTGTGTCTATCTTAGCTTATTTACTAAGCGAACTAACATTTGTTTTTTTACTTGATTTCTTTTAGCACAATGGCAACCTACCCACCCACTTGTGCCAACACCACTTCCACCCAGGGAATGAACATGGCTAACAGCATTGCCAACCTGAGACTAAAGGCGAAGGAGTACAGCCTCAACCAGGTTCCTACTGTTAACTGAGACCGGAAAGAAAGTAGCAAGGGGGTGAGAGAATGAAGAAGGAAGAACGGAAAGGAAGAAAATGGCCTCAGAGGAGCTTGATGACTTGGACAAATTGGTCTGATGCAAAGATTCTTCTTTTTTCCTTTCCGAAGGACTGAACTCTGTCAGGAATAGAACACTCCCATCCCCCTTATGGAATTATGGTTTGTCCCTTTCCTGCTCTGGCCATTTTTTTGTACCGTCTTCATCATCGATGATGAATGTAGCTTATTTTTCGAAGACGTGAAGCTGTTCATTTATTTGGACTGATGCAGAGACTGCGGGGCAGACATAGTGTCTGGATGATATTTCCTTTCTTTTTTGTTGTTTATGTTTTTTGTGGCTTTCGAAAATTTCGAGTCAATTGGATGAGGCATATTCTTCAAAGAAGCCAGTGGAGAACTTTAGTTTGCTTTATCTGAGGTTACACAAGACCAGAGCAAATGGGTTTATTTGCTGGACTTACACTTTACACTTTAAGAAACGTGGAATTCTCCAGTTATTAGAAGTGAATGAAGACCGATTCATGGACCTGAATTCATAAGGGACGTCTAAAAACTGATAAGCTGACTCTGCGTTCAATTCAGACAGAGAAGGTCATGTTTTAATTCTTTATGCTGTACCACTGACATGTAAATGTTGGCCCCTGGTGATTCATGTAACTGCTCATACTAGCACAAATGTAACTAGTTTTTCAAGAACAGCTTATACATCCTGTCTTTATCTGTATGGCATTTTATAATTGCAAAGCATATGGGAATAAAAAGAATTTCAATTCAAGCACTGACTGCAATTCAGTCATATAATAGATTGAAAACAGACCTTAAAATCAAGGTGACGGGATATCTGCTATTCCTGATAACAATTAATATCTGTTGCAGGCAACAGAGCAAAGAGAAAATTGTACCAAAATAATAAATCCATCCAAATCAGCTATTCCCGTTTACATTAGTAGTCATTATTTCATGCTAGTGTATGTCAGGTTCAGATGACCTTGTTCAGTCGTACACCTCTGTGAAAGGGTGGATGTGACAGTGATGGATGTGCAGAGTACAGACGAAACGATAAACCTTCTATTAATCCCAGATCTGACAGAAAAGAACGGCATTCCCTTTTCATCATAGTGTCTTTATGTGATCCTTTGTCAAACTGAATTACATTTGTTGAAACACTAATCTATAGAACACAAGTCTTTCCGCTGAATGGGTGCCATTTGCTTGTTGTAAAAGTTCAACTTCATTTTCCATAGTTTTTCAACACTGAATCTTTCGGCACAATTATTGAACTATTCATAGTGAATATCTGTCAGTCTCAGGCAACTGTATTTTATTTTTACATGGTTTCTCCTGTTACTGTTATTCTGTCCTGTTAATTTTTATAGGAAGAGGTAACAGGACATAATTAGAATACGTAAGATATAACCACATAGCATCCATCCAAATAGCATTGTCGGACACAGAGCACATTCTAATTATTTACCACAAAATATGGTAAATATTTACAATTAAGTAAATATCAGTATATATATAATTTCAGTAACAGGATCATTTGTTAAGACAGACCTTGTTAGTTGTAGCTACTGTATCATTAAAGGAAAACAGGGAAACATTAACACAGGAAAACAGACAACTTAATTTTAGTGTTCCCATTGTCTTCAGAAGATCCAAATAACATAGCTTCTGATGTGACTTTGGTATGTTCCATCATTTTCAGGACTGGGAATATGTTGGGGTGAATGAAAACCTGGAGACGCAACTAAAATATGAATTTTAAAGTAAATTATTTTGGATTTCTTATGCAAAAATAGACTGCTCACAAACATAAAGGGATTTTTCAAAATGCATATGAAGTGATTATATAAGAAGCATTTGATTGTATTTTATTAAACAAGATCATCAGAAAAGTCAATGAAAGTTGTTCGATTACACAAATGAGTTTGATCACGCAAACGCAGTTATGGTGATTGAGTAGTAAGTGATATATTCATGAGGGTGAACAGAAGGATGTTAAACTGGACGAAAGTGCCACACATTGACTGTTCAGTAGGGTGTATGGTCACCCAGTACTGCCAAAACACACTGCCAGCGATGGGGCATGGACAGATTAGATCAGATTATCCAGCAGCTCTTGTGGGAGCCTCTTCATTTTGAAATATCTCCTTATTTTTGTGAGCAGTGTACTCAAGGCATAGATCGGATGTGAAGTGACACAACGGACAATGGACAATTTCAGAATAATTTAAATTATTATACTATATTCCATTGTAAAGTTTAATGTTAAAGTTTAGGGACATCTAACAATTGCTATTTTTTTAGTGTTTTTAGGGTTTGGTAATGTTTTATATGCTACACATAATATTTACAGTTGCGTCACTGTGCAGGACACTGCTTAATAAGAACATTTTATACAGTTAATAATGTTAATTATCTACACATGTAATGTCCTGGGGATGAAAAGGAGACATTCGGTGGGATGGCTCACATACTAATGTCTTGTGAGTTGAATTCCATAGCTGAGAGAGAGAGCGTGATTTTAGTATGTTTACGTATGCTTGTATTAATTGATTATTAAAGCTCTTCATTAAACAATGTTATTCAGATAAATGATTATTTTTAAACAATTTTTTTATGCTTCTTGAGCAGATTTGTGTGTACATCAGATTGATTTTCCCATTAGTCGCTCTTGGTGGACTTGAGTTGTGCTTCAGGCTTAATGTTCTTCTAATGTAATTCAAGTCGTTTCAGTACATCCTTCTGATGAACCAATGATTTATTTTCTATAGTAGTGCAAGCTACACATCATGTAATTCTTAATCTGTACTTTATCACTCCTACTCCTTAGATTCAAGAATGGAGTATGTATTGTTGCTTCTATATTGTTGCGTCATATGGATTGGCGTAATTTGGCCCTGCACACAGAAGTCCTTTCTGCAAATGATTATATTTTCAGTATATGATAATTATCTGGCATTTTTGCACATTAAGCACCTTATACTGCACTATTCAGGAAAACATTCCATTGTTTTACACTTTTTAAAGGTGTCGATCAAATCAATAGCCTCCCGTCCATGTAACATGAGAATAGGATTTCATAATAGGCTCCAATAAGTCCAAAAGACCATGTTGTCTAATAAATGTATGCGTGTCAGTAATGTATGTTGTGTGCTGTGCACTTTGAACTCCCGTGTGTTCCTTGCATCAGGTCGGGGTGTGTATGTCTCACCTTTCAGGCAGCCGGGCCCTTGTTGACCTGAAGTGCTTCCAGATGTCCATAAGCAGTGACCTGCTCGCCCCATCCGAATCACCTCAGGCTGAGGCCCTCGTTCCCTTCTTCACCCATCCCTCGCCCCCCCTCTTTCAGTCCTGCTGGCGTCCCCTCGGACGGGCCGCGAGCATAGCGGATGACATACAAGCGCCTCACCCCCTTCAGCACCACATCTGGAGCTTATTACAGAGGAGACAGTCCTAGAGAGCGAGAAGGGAAGAGTCTGAACGAGTATGTGTGTATGTATGAGGAGGATGTATGGGTATAGGTGGAGGCTTGAGTGCGGGTGTGTATATGCCAAGGCGTTAACATAAGTGTTCAGTCCTTTTTAAAAAATCGCTGCCCTTTTATGCCTGTGTTATTCTTTCTGTCATTCCCTAAACTCAATATAATCATGCTGTGTGTCTTAGAGCGCTAACTAAACCATTAAGACCTCGTGATGGTGAAAAGTTTATTAATGAGACCTTTTGGATCAGGATTTATATATATTGCAAGAAATAGCTATTAAATGTTGCAGGGTTTGAATGAAATATAGCCCAGCTGTTAAAAGCATGTGGATAGGGTGAACAAGCAAAAGAATTTCTTTAGCTCAGTGCCAACGCAGAATGAAACGTACAAAATGTGCTTTTGAGCTCCACGTTGAGCCATTAAGGGCTGAACACCATTATTCACCTGTTGTGTGTAAATACAGTATAGCATGCACTCACTGCAGTACAGTGGAATTATACAGGGCAAAAAAGGCACTTGTTTAAGTTACATTTGATCGTATTGCCAAATCTAGATCCCAGATATAAATTAGTCGTTGTCAGAAATGTTCTCATCAGTTCAGGGTTGTGACTGAGCCGTGGCTTCTCCAAAACTGACATTACAGTTTCATTATTTTTTGTTTAGAGCGACTCACAAATTTGCAATGTTCAATCCAAGCAACTGTGTGTTAAGGGTCTTGCTGGGTTATGGGACCCAAGGACTCCAGGACCCAAAAGTGACAACGTAGCAGTGCTGAGACTTGAACCCTGGAGCTTCTAATCAATTTTTCAGTTCCTTTACAAGTGGTTCTTCAAATAGTGTAATAATGTTTACATCCAAATCAAATAATTTTTGTCCCCAACCCAGAACTTAAAAAGGTTGTGCTAAAAACCCATAATAATGAAACATTCATAAAAAATCACTGTGTGTTTTTGTAATAACTTACTGTAATGTATAGTTTATGTTCATATCTATATGACGTTTACATTTTCCGAATAATAAATCATTCTTTCCAACATTACCGTCATTGCCACAACAGCCTATGATTTCTGTAGCGAACTACTTGAAGGTAAAATTTGTTTATGTCACAACCATGGAAACAAAGACTAACAAGGGAGCACATATCAGCCATGAGAAAACAGTGAGGTTATGATGTCTGAAATTTAATTGTGTATTCCTTTATGACATTATGTCATTATGCATTTTACCAAAAATACACAAACATATTATAATATATTACATGTATCCAAAGTGCATCTTATACTGGCTGTTGAGAAGCTTTTTTTCCTAAAAATATGATAAGTAATTGTCGTTACCTCAACACATCATTACCAGTGCATAACTTGCTGTTTTGCTATATCACATGCCAAAGAACTTCGTTTTTATAAATCAAAGTCAACTTATAACCTTTATTAAGTCTTTACCTTTAACCCAAGAATGCCTAAATAATCTTGACATAATTACAACAAAAATATAATTCACTATATTTTTAAAACGTAATGATGACAAACAGAGCTACCAACTGAAGCATTACCTTATTATATACTGTATACTACATAATTAACAGCTTTTGTAATCCTGTAAAGCCTACTTGCGATTTGTATAATGAATTTCCTGTCCATTGGTTGCCCATTGGATAATACTGTTTACTCGGCTGGGTTGCCAATTCAGACGATTAACAAGTTTGAAAATCAATTTTAGTAACTTGCGCTTTTAATGTCACATTATTAAATAAGCAGGATATTCTTATCATTAAGGTTAGGGGTAGTATATATTACATAACCCACTTTCTATTCCACACAGCATCTCAGCTCTGAAACCTGTATAATCTCTGAAACATGTTTTGTACACAAATGCTGTGATGGTCTGCTAGTAAAACATGTACAAATATTTGGCTGGTTTTGAAGGCTTGCATTGTAATACAGAATGTGTTCCAATATACTGGCTCAAATAATGTCTACACAGTCCTGAGCATTTCTACAGATCAGAGCTCACTCTCAGTAGAAAACTCGATGTGGGAGCTAAACCACAGAACTTTTTACTTTCCCATTCACTCTCGGTGCTTAGCTAGTAATTACAACTGTCTTGCCATGCTCGGAGAAAGCTAGTTATCATGCATTTAAACATTTAAGGCGCACTAATTTACTGTTTGGCATTTTTTTGGTTTAGGATGAATTTGCATATTTCAGTTCCTTGACCTCAAACACATCTCCATGATAGTAGACCAAAACAGCAATTACGGTGACAGATGTGATGTCAGACCCCAGTCGTCACTCTGTAATCAGTAATTAATCCAGGATGAAAGCGATATTTATACTTCTCCAAACGACCAAACTATTTCAAGTATTTGCTGCTTTAAGGCTTTTATTTACAAATGAAATAGCAGACAGGGGGCTTGGGAATTTGGCTTCTCTAGCTTAGAGCGAAACACATGTTAACGCTGGCATTAGCTGGTGACAGCTTTCAGCTCTCTAAGCTTGGAACGAGGAGCAGAGAAGAAAGACAGACTAACTCATCCCTCTCCTTCTTACCAGCTGCTAAATTGCTCTAACCCTCTTTTTTCTAAATGTAGAACCTTGTTAACATTTTGAGACCTTTTTTTAAAGCTTTAAGAGACCAAAACCACACAGTACTCCACCTAATAAATAAAGTATGCTAACCAGAAGAACTGTGCATACCTGTTTTCTTTCCTAGAAATGCTGGCAAAAAAGAAAAAAAAACAATAGAAAAACTGAACGTAAAATGTGCTCTGTAAAAAACGTCAAGCCTCTCAGAATTAATTTTTTAGTAGTGATTTGTTGCATCTGTATTTTTACTTGCTCTGTGGTCAGAGCTGCTGTGCAAAAGTCTTAGACCACCATAAGGTTTTCATATTAGTGATGATCAGACCCAAAAACTTCAAAACTCAAGATTCGTCACTCCATAATACTCCTCTCTACTGATCTTCATTCCAATCTTTGTGAACTTTAGCATATCTTTTCATCCCAAAGTGGTTTCTTAGCTGCTACAGTTCCAAAAAGATTCCTGATCAAGCTTCTTTGGGCTGTAGGAAGAACAACTTGGCATAACGATAAAGATGCCAGATGCTGCTATTGCTCACGTGTGAGGGGATATACTATAGAGGATGTTTTCTTCTGTTTCTGTTTTTTTTAAAATAGTGCATACATTCTAATAAAGAGACTGGGGAATAATTAAATATGTATTTAATGCCATTGCTAAAACAATGGTCTATCTTATCTAGTAGTGGCCTAATACTTATGCACAGTAATGTATGTAATATTTGGGGAAGCAGAAATTGCTCACCTAAACTCACCGGAAAATGAGTTTCCCAGTTCCACTCTAATTACACAGTTCATTTTAAGGTTTTTTCTTGATGCCTCTTAGGGAGCATCCCCTGGTCGCTGTTGCCTCTGATGTTCACATTTGGGGATTAGACTCAATGAAATATGGCATACTAAAAGAAAAAAGAAAATAAATACACAAACTGAATAGTACAATTAAATACAGTTTATTTATCAAACCCATACATCTGGTCCATTAACATATTTGTTATTCTGTTCACTATTTATACCTTAATTCACTGAACTATGAATTGAGTTTTGAGTTCCAAAACTCATAACAGCTTACAAGAAACTGTTGGGTCTCAACAAGCTGAGTTTAATTAGCTAAATCAATTGTTAGAAACATACCTTCTGGGTTCATCACTCTAATAAGCTTATTCTGTTTTATTTATATAATGAAATGCTATTGATTTAACCCTACATATGAAATGTTTGAACTAGTTTGATGTTGATATTGTATTGTTTGGCTCCAAATGCACTCATGTTGGAGCTCTTTATGACACAATAGGGAAAATTACACTTATGTCAGGCTTATTAACGGCTTCCTAGCTGACAATACATACAAACAATGTCTGCTATCATTGTGGGGATCGCCCACTGACATAATGATTACTGTAGCTAATTAATGCTACACTTACCCCTACCCCACCCTGAACCATAACCTCAAAAACGTAAAGCAACTATTTAGAAACCTTTGGTTTTTCAAAAGAAAGTTGCAGTTTCTGTAAAAGAAAACACCACACAGACACACATACTTTATTTAGTCTGTCTCACGATCTTTGTGGGGAATTCCCATCGACATAATGATTACTCTAGCTGATAAATGCTACTCCTAACCCTAACCGTAAGCTTAACGCTAACCTTAGTTACCTAATGTACATCTTTTCTTTTGGTTTTCAAAAGTAAGTTACGGTTTCAGGAAAAACAGCAAAATATCTCCAAAAGGTAAAAAATGTCAGATCTTTTAATCCTTGTGAAGACATTTGGTATTATAAGCATCACCACACACACACACACACACACACACACACACACACACACACACACACACACACACACGCACACACTTTATTT
>JAVSBV010000087.1:1225877-1255459 GCA_033117975.1 Parotocinclus spilosoma | reverse complement strand
AGATGGGCCGTGATAGAGACGACGATTCTGATTGGATATCATGTTTTTAGGACAGTAACCCTTTTATTGCTGATGTGAACTTGACTTTAGAACATAGATGAGAGAAAATGTATTAAATGTATTGTATTAAATTAAATAAGACAGAAATTAAAAAAATTAATAAATATATATATATATAACTTTTTATTTAATATTTTAATATTTTTTTTGGTTCAATGGTTCAAGTGAGGGTTTAGGCTACACATCATTCTCATTCATTAACTTATCAGAAATTTATGCAGTTGTGGTACTTAAAACCTGGACCTTCTGTTCCACAATCCAGTACCTTAACCACTAAGCCATTACAATATGGTTGTCATTATTGAGCAGTATGCACGAATGTAGTATTGCATTATGGATGTTATGTGTATAAAACATAACACATCGTACTGTTTAAGAGTGTGTAGTTAATTTATGTGTAAAATTAATCTATAGTCTAAGGGTTAGGCATTATTTATGATAGTAAAATGAAAACATTGAATTGCTGCCCCATTGATTTTATCAGAGTCAAAGCTCCAATTCAGACCTGGTCACACGCCATCACTGATCAGTCACTCTTGTCATGGGTGCCAAGTTTAGATGCCTGACTCAGGAGTCAGTATCTATTTAAACCTATTTAAAGGCTTTGGATGCCAGTTTGAAACAACAATAAACCAAGATTTATTGTTTGAATGAACTGCATGGAGCCTTTTGCAAGGGGTTTATAAGCAGCTCATTCAGGTGTCATACACATTTTTAACAATTTAATCTGTGTTGTGGGACAATAATCAAAAAGAAGTTAAATGGGCATTAACTATACTGACAATTGCTTAAGACTAAATATAGACCCATGCTGCACATGCAGCGAGCCCTGTTTGAGTCATGTTTTTTGTCAGTAAAATGTGCAGCAGCTGTTCAAACATTGTGAGTTTAAATGGAATGAGAGCATAGTGCAGACGCTTCTGTAATTATAAGGTCACTATAGCGCGTGGATCTCGCATGCATACGTGTACATTGTCTTAAAAAAGAAGTTACACTACATAATCCAAACTAATTTTTTTCAAATGACTTTTCTTTCTTTCTGATTATTAAAATGAGGGTAAAATAATATTTTATATTCTATTCAGATGTTAGTTCCTCTACTGCATGCATGCATCGTTTAACGTCCGCTATATGATCTGTTAAACAGTTCATGGACCGAATTGTATGCAGTTTGGACATTATCATAGTCTCATAATCTATTTAGGCTGCTGCAGTGCAAATATAAAGGGTATTTTCTAAACAAAATGATACATAAATGCCATAAAATTATATCCAAAAACACCAGTGGAAGGCTACGATCTACACAGCATCCTTAATGGCATTTCATCCAATGGTTAAACTGTTATAATTTATAGAAATTCACAATAATTCATGAAAATAATGTATTTTATAGAAAGTAATGTACTGCTACAAGCCTGTCCAGGGCTTAACACCAAAGCCATAACACTTATGAGGATGGTATGATGGACCTGATACTTTTATTTGACCTAAGAAAATGCATTGATAAACATTATTATGAACAATGTGAAATACCAGAAACTCTGCATGCCAATGTGAATTGGTTTATTGTAGTTCAATTTTAGAGAGATTGTCCAGGTAGTGGGCGACAAATAAGGCAGTACTATTTACAATAGGGCAGTCACATTCACTTACAAATGCATACATCTTGTTACATATGAGAAAGGTATAATCACAAATAGGAGTAACTTGCACGAAAGAGTCTCTAAACATATCAACCATATTTTAATAGTTTCTAGTCCAAATGTGTACTAAAGAGCAAGCAAGAGCGAAATTGGTAAGATAGTGAGCTTTCAAGTGAACGATGGATTTTTATTGTGAATTGTAGCTGCTATGATCATGTCTTACGTTTCTCATGTCACAATCCCGATCCTATTTTATATGCTGGGAGCCTTAAATGAGTGTGTGGAGTGTGTGGAAGTTTTTTAATGCCAATATTTAGAGAGCAGAGTGACCGATGGCCGATATATATATATATATATATATAATGACAGTATTCTTAAAAATAATAAAATGAGAGACTAAAATAGCTGAACTTCACTAATCATATTCATTTATTCATTTCTTATCCGCTATGTAACCTATAAATACACAATCTCTGTGTAGACGGTGTTTTATTAATAAATACAAAATATTGTATATTGTATTGTATTATATAATATTGTATGTACTTGCGAAGAATAAACAGCGCTAGAGTAATGCACATGGTAGCAGCATCTTTTTGTTTTGAATTTCAGTCCTAGTTAAGAGCAGTAACACTGAAAACAAAGTTTTCATCTTCTCATACCTTCCCTCACTAAATGTTCTCTCAGCATCCCTTTGTTTCAAGTCACTCAGTAATCCCTGTTAATGAGCTGCAATTTGTAATGCAAGTTTGACCTGTATTTTCTACACTGTTTTTGAATATTGGCCTGACGTGCGCAAATATCGATCGATGCCTATTAGGGCTGATTAATCGCGCTATCAATAGTTTGTAGTGGTTGTTTTTAGCCATGCTAGACGAAGGAATCTGTGGAGTTGAAGTGTGAGAATTCACAGGCCTGCTTCAAAAGACCAGCAGTGGCTCTAACACAGCATTAACCCGGTGCTGTTCACCAGTGTCAGCTTGAAATCTCTGTAGTATAAAGCCATAAAACGTATGCACAAGGGGTTCAGAGAGTAGATTGGTCTAATGTCAGTGTTTTCACAGAACCATTATGTTTTAGCCTTTGCATAACAGTGGTACGCGAAGACAACATTGAGCATCTAGACTAAGTGATATTTGTTTTTCTGCCCTAGAATGTACCGGAGCCACTGGAGAGAGAGAAAGCATCTGAAGAAGATTAACAGAAAGAGACTATGTATTATTACGTGTACGGTGTATTACAGGCCAAATATTTGGATTTCTTTGTGAAGCTTATTATTCGCTATATTGAGTGACTTCTCAGATTTGGAAATGTGAAAATGTAAACAGCTTTTGCCAGTCTGAGCAGACAGAGATTCTTCATTACAGACACTAGAATAATCTGTGTAAACCTTGTATATTGGAAGATACAAACCTGTCTGAACATGCGTTTCAAGTCTCCACCCTCAACATAACGCCGGCGGGGCAAATAACCATACGGACGGCTGTCATGCCTGGGCAAGAAGCCCTTGTAAGAGCTATACTCACACTTACACACAGTGAATCCTGTCCTTAAATGATGTAGAACAGATCAGCCATTCAGAGAGAACCAGGCGTCCTGTGAGTCTGGGTGCCTTCACCTAACTGCTGTTTACCTCTCATAGGCATCAGCGTGTGTCTGTGTGTGAGAGAGAGTAAAGCTTGCCAGGCACATAGCTGCCCTTGGTCTGAATCTGCCACGTCAGTTGACCATCTCTTCTATGCTGTTCTGTGAGAAACAGAGGCTTTACTGCCTGAGTTTGTGTGTTTATGTGTGTGTTTATACTTTCAGCCAGTCTGGTCTGTACGAACTTGGATAAAGAGGTCTGCACTTAAAGGACTGGCCTGAGATCAGAGCAAAGGATTTTTTTCTCGGAAGGAGCCGCTTGCTGGAGTTTGTTCTTCTTGCCTGTGTTTTTTTACCCTTCACACATGTGGCTTGGACCCCGGCAAAGATGAGTGGGTTTTTGTACAGAGGCAGGTGAGACATTTAGCATTAGCACCTCACAATGCCACAAACATGCCTTAAAATATATATCTGTGCAGAGTTCATGATTGTTGTGGTAATGAGCTTTTGTTAGAAATTGTGTTTGCAATACAGGGATCTGTTAGCTTAGCTTGTTGTAATTATAATCAGGAATTTAGATGCTTGTCTATTTGGAGTATGTTGTTTGAATTTCAGCATTGATGGGTCTTTAACTTTTGTAGCAATATAAAATAGTGTTTTTTCTTAGGTTCATGTTGGCACATACTTTAAACCGTGAAATCATGCCATTTCAAAGTATTTGCAGTGAAAGATAACCGGGTGTTTACTCAGTGCTGACCTCTGAAGTTGTGTGATTCAATGTAGATGATACTATTGCAGACAAACTGGGGACTGTGGTGGTCTAATAGTCTAGGGTTCAAATCCCACTACTGCCACTGTTGGAACTCTTAACCCACAATTGCTTGAAATATCCCATCACTTTTGTGAGCAGTGTATATACAGATGGATAGATATAGAGATTTATATTGTCAACAACTTAAAAAATTTAAAACTCTGTTTTGGCACTGCTTAGTGTTCTTTGTCACTGATTTTCCAATCTTTGTGAGCTTTATCATATCTTAGCCTTTTTAGTTTCCTTTTTGAAAATTTTTTCTTGGGTGCTACCCTTTCAAAAAGACCATTCCTGACCAGACTCGTAGTCCTCGTAGTTCTGTAGAAGAGTCAAATTGGCATCCAGGTGAAGCTGCCTGATGCTGCTATTGCTCAAGTGTAAGGGGAGGTCACACTAAATTTGGGGTGTGCAATATGACAACATTTTATGGTACACTGATTAATTTTGTTATTGTGATACAGAGTGCTTTTATGAGCATATCAAGTATATCGTCAGCACTTAAAATGTTTCATTAGTGTTTTTGTCCTGTTTGACCTGTTTGATATTGAAAGTCTTGAAATATTGTGCTATAATAAGTTACCACATCACCCATACCCACACTAAAAACTTTCTTACTGATTGTTTTTTCAGTTTTTTAATAGTGTATACAAATGTACTGTATTTCCTGGTTTTATTCTTATGAAGAGTCTGATAAATAATTAGATATGGTCATTATAGCATTGCTAAAACCATAGTAAACTCAAATCCAATTGTGGTCAAATACTTTTGCATAATACTTTATATGACTTTCTCTCACTTTCTACATTCCCAATTGTCTTAATATATAATGTCTTAGTATATTACATTTTGTTTTATATGGCAAGCTTTGTAACTTCAGTCAAGTGTTCTTCCAGGGTAGTGATTATATTGCCATGGCGGCCTGGAAGTAGTGTTTATATTGGTTTTCTTGACAGAGCAAAATCCTGATTAAATACTATATTATATCATTTGCAAACCATCCCCCCCACACACTGACTCACACCTGAGAGGGTGGATCAGTAGACATCTGAGGACACTGACACTGACTACTGTCAGCTGTTGGTGGGTGGCCATTTGTTCTGATCTCTTTCCTTTGGGCTTCCTCCACTCTGAAGAGACTTTAGTTATCTGACTTTAGTTATCTTTTAGGGATTATATAAATTTAGGCTGTTGTTAAGCACAGCTATTTTATTGGGATTAAGGGAGAGGAATTAGCAGACAGCATTCACACCACCTGGTCCACATGTTTGTGATAAGCATAAATCACACTACAATATGGCAATGGCTGTTGCTTTAAAAGGAGACTGTTGGTATGGCAAAGTGGCTAGACTGATAACTAGGATTATACTCAGAGTGCATGGATGCCTTTTAATTTGCAGTAGAAGATAATTATGGGTTATTTCCATACTGTAGGCGATAGGTGGATGTATCCCAAAATATCTTTTGAACCTGTGACGCTGATCTAAATTCACAGCATACTCTACAAAGGCATTGTTTAATTATGTAAGAATATGGATTCAGTAAAAAAAAGACAGTCTTCAGACAGATGTTAGTAGTCCATGAGACATGTGACATGCAGGAACATCCAAAATGACTCAACTCCTCCACTGACTTGCTTACAACACACTTCTACACTATTATTGAGTCAGTTTGGTGTCTTTATATAATATACAGTTTGTAGTTGAGTCATCTAGAATTGCAGAGGTAATGATGGAAAAGTTAGGGTGATGGACCTGCTTAGACATGGCTTATGCTTCCATTCAAACTAACTTCTGAATCCTGACTAGTAATTGAGCACTAGTGTGTTATGTAGTTTGTAAAACAGTGCCTCACTTTCACACTTAGTGACAGGACTAGACTAACAGATTGTAATGGGAGTGCAGACCAGTGTGGGGTGGAGTGTTTGTCAATGAGGATTCTCATGCATGTTCTCTTTTTGTTTAACAATCTGATTAAGGATGATGGGCGGTCCTAAAATGCAAAATCATTAAAATTGCAAAAACTACCACACCTGAGCACACCTGTGTGGTGAGCTTTCGATAACTGAAACAAGGTCATTTGTATATGAATGGGCCAAGTGCAAGCACTGTGCGAGCCCTTACAGGGTCTGTCTCAAAACCTAGCCTACACAGACAGCATCTACGTTACAGTATGCTCCCGATTAGAAAAAGTTCCCGATTTTTATATACTTTAAAAATCATGCCTAATGAGATACCTTACTTGGGTAAAATTTTAAAGAAGCATCAAATGCTTATTTAGTTGGCAAGGCATTTCTGTAATGTAACGCGCACAAAATATTAAAAACATAGCGGATGGGAGCAGTGTGGCAAGCGGAGTAAGAAGTGGCAAACTCATTTTCAAATGCATTATTTTAATTCCCTCTGATGTTTTACTTGGTTTCTTGTCAAAACCCCCCACAAAATAACATGAATTAATTCATTTATTACCTTCCGCTTAATCCACACGAGGTCGTGGGCCAGCTGGTGCCCACCCGGTAACTTTGGAATCCATCGGGGCGCCAATCCATCGTAGGGCACATACACACACAGGCATACAATAAGGGCCACTTTAGAAACACCAATTAACCTAACATGCATGTCTTTTGAACTGTGGGAGGAAACCGGAGTAAACCCATACAGACAGTAGGACATGCAGACTCTACACAAAAAGGACCCAGGCCGCTTCACCCTGGGATTGAACCTTGCTGTGAGGCAGCAGTGCTACCCAAGAAACCGTGCTGCCACAAAATAGCATTTTTTTTGCAATTTTGCCTGAGACACTGCTGGCAGCTGAGGTAAAAAAACACTGGGCATGTGCAGTGGGAAGGAAGAAGCCATGACAAAATAGAGTGTCTCAGTTATCTGTCTTATGATGATGAATGTCCATTAGAACGCTGCTGACTTACAGTTGCCTAAATAGTAAATGCCTACATAGACAGCTCATAGGTTTTTAGGCAGACCAATAATTCATTTCCCATAATGGGCAAAGTTTTGCCTAAGATCAGCCTGTGTTCATGCCTTGGGAAATGCAGGATCTGCCAGTGCTGTATTACTATAATTGTGCACTATTATTTTCCAGAATCCCTTCTCTTAAACCCCCTTTGGGAGAAATATGACAATAAGCTTGTGTTCTTTTGTGAATAAATTTAAAATAAATTCCAGTATGTTGCTCCAATATTAAACTTGGAGGCAGTTAATATGCTGTCCATAGAAGCAAGAAGCATAACATACTAGTAGGGAATAAATGAGGAGATTAGTGGGTCATCAGTAAAATGAACCATAATTGTTCAGATGGAAATTGTTAAAAAAAAAAAAAATGATTATATGCTTTGCTTAGTGAAATGTTTTTTTTTTTTCTGGTAGGAATAAAAGTTTGTCTTATTGGTAGAATATTAGTGCAATTTCAAAAAGATTTCACATGAATTATACTGTATGTCACCAGGTCAATTCTTCATGCACGCAAGTCAATCTGTTTTTACAGATATGTTACATTTATTTTACATAGTCTTTCTTCCTTACTACTCACATATACTGCCTTTGGATTAGTGATATTCCAATTCATTAGTTAGTTGTTTAAGATCGATTGTTGATATTTCGAAATAACAGGCATCGACAAAGACCACAAGGTCGTTATGTGAAAATAGTAGAGAAAATGTAGAGAAACTTTCCTGCATTACACTTTGCAACATAGACTGGGACTACAAAGTGGCTTAAACAAAGAGGTCCTGAAAGACATTCAGTGAGGGAAGCGAGGCTGTTTTTAACTGGAACTGGAATTAAAAACAAAAAAATGTGTACCACTAACATTGTTTAGTTTTGCAAGTGTTAAAACATTTGTTTTAACAGAATCAAAAGGTTGTTATCTGTTATCTATTGTTAAATGTTGTTAAGTGCAACAAAACCTTTTATTTATTATTTTATTTGTAAAAAAAAAAAAAAAAAGACGGACACCAAACAGTGCATTTGAAACTTAAATGTTCATTTATGTTCGGCAAAATGTTTCATTTATTATTATCATTAGTCTAACCACTTGCAAAAAAGTCATATTGGTATTATATATTGGCCATTGATCACCCTGTTCTCCAAATAAAGGCATATAGGTATTAGCCATTAAAACACCCATGTTGGTTAACCACGGCTGTTATTGGGCTGGGATTCTAATTGGCAAAACTAAAACAAATTGCCCCTTTTACATGCATTTCTGTTACCAGGGTATTAACTTAATGTGTGAGCACTCCCCAAAGATGGAAAACCTAGTACATGATAAAGCAATTTATTGGGATAAAATCTAGCACACATATAAGTTATTACCTTAAACAAATGTATTTGTATTTTAACCGTACTATTCTTATTAAAAAAAAAATAAAGCATGGTGGCTCGGTGGGTAACACCGCTGCCTCACAGCAAGAAGGTCCAGGGTTCAATCCCAGGGTGGTGGGGTCTGGGTCCTCCCTGTGTTTCTGTGGGTTTACTCTGGGTACTTTGGTTTCCTCCCACATTCTCCAATGTGTGTTAGGTTAGTTGGTGTCTCTAAGGTGTGTGTGTGTGCCCTGCAATGAATTGGCATCCCGTCTAGGGTCTATTATTATTAGTGTAATGCCTTGCAAAAATCATATTGGCATTATTTATCTTATATGTATTAACTTAATGTGTGAACACTCTCCAAAGATGGAAAACCTAGTAAACTGTCAAAGCAATGTATTGGGATAAAAGCTAGTACAATGTAAGTTAATTACCTGAAACAAATGTATTTGTATTTTAACCATATTCTTCTTCTTCTTCTTCTTCTTCTTGTTATTATTATTATTATTATTATTATTATTATTATTATTAGACTACACTATTCAATTATTATACTGTATTATACCTATTGTAGTATTATACTTTAATGCTTTCTTTTGGGCTAGTTTGGAGGAGACAGTATTTTTCCCTTTGTCTCTATTGTTTAAAAAAGGACAAATGTAAGATTTGTTTCATGTCATGTAATGTAAAAGAGCTCTTTTTTTTTTTTTTTTTACATATAATAGACTCTGCACTGTTGCAGTGACACCTCAAACACTTCATTTCTTGGTATCCTTAGATCTATATATTTTAAGTGGTGTGGGTAGGAACATTATAAAGTGGTAAATGCTTTACCGCCCCACCTTTATTGGAATGTGTTGCAGGCCTGAAATGCATGAACTGATGTTTATTAACAAATGAAATTAAGTTGACCAGACAAAACATTAAATATCCTGGATTCATATAGACTGCAACAAAATAAAACTAAAAGTAAATTCAAGGCAATGCATTTAATGAAGTTTGTATTTTCCATACTGGTCCAATATTTTCGGACATGGGGTTATACATGGATACGATGTTCACGAGTCCATCAGGTTTTGTAAAGAAGATTTAAATGTGATCTGAAGATTTAACTGATAAAATGTATTTTTTCCAGGCACTACAATGGGAATAAAGAGGGCATTCTTAAGAGCAAGTCTCATACGAAGAGTAAGTACACATCCCAAGTGCCATAACGGTTAACATATACATTCCAGTGTTCCAGTCAGAGTTGTGTTATTGAGAGGTAGTGATGGTGCATATCTTTCACACGCAAGCCCTATAACTCTCACAGCCTGAGCCTTTCTCTTGCCTCATCTTTCGCCCCTTTGTTATAGTTTTTTCACCCCCTGCAGTTCCACTTAAAGTTCTTCCTCGACTACCTCTGACCGTTTTGTCGGTCCACGTTTGTACTTTTGTCAGTGCAGGACACTAATGGTGCTATAAACATTACTTTTATTGAGGTTTACCCAATAGCAGCCATTTATTCAGTCACTCTAGTGCGGTGGCAGTTTTTTGGCATAGAATGGTGCAGTGATTACCACAGCCATGGTGGAGCTCTAGGCACGCTTCCAGTACCCATCACTGCCACATATTTTAAAACAGGCCTTTAATAAGCTCTAATGAGGCCGGTGCAAGGATTTTTTTTTAAGGAACTGTAAGAAGTCCCTGCTCTGCCAACACTGTAGTGATTATACCCTCAGGGACCTCTCCTCTCCTGCTCGAGGAAAAAAGAAACACATCATTGTTGCCCTGTGAGGCCCTTCCTAAAACTTTCCCTGTTAACATTTTTAAAGAAATGGTTATGTGCTGTTTAGCTATGTACCTCCTAGGTCTGTTTAAAGACAGACCTGTGCACATGTGTGTGAGGAACATTTATGCCCTGTATGAAACAAACCATAAAATTCAGTGTTATATAACCATTAACAACATAAACCTCCAAATGCGTGAGAACAGAGGAATATAGGAGAAAACACACATGTTTGTTTTACTATCCTTGTGAGGACTTTCCACTGAACTACTGTAGGTCTACTGGAGCTAACTAATGCTATGCCTAAACCTAACCTTAACATCAGTAACCTAAGTAAAGCAAGTATTTGGCTGTCCTTACTAGTCCAAATTCCAGGTTTTCCTATCATTGCAGGGACATTTGGTCTTTACAATTATAGCAAAACAAGGTACATACACAGTTTAGACTTTATATCACGTAGGGGATTTTCCATTAACATAATATAACTGAATCTACCTAGAGCAAATCCTTGGGTTCTTTTGGTTTCAGAACAAAGTTACAGTTTTTGTAAAATAATAAAAAACATGTCCCTCATGGGGACCAGCCAAATGTCCTACAAGGTATAAAAAAGTCTGATCATTCTATCCTTGTGGGGAGATTTGGTCCCAAACTCCAGGTTAAGGCCACCTGTTGAAGTTTAAACCGAGCATCAGAATGGGGCAGAAATGTGATTTAAGTGACTTTGAACAACCGTGAAATGGTTGTTGGTGCTAGAATACAGTCTTTCAGAAATGGTTGATCTACTGGGATTTTCAGAGAATGGTCAGAAAAATATCAGAAAATATCCATTGAGCAGTTTACTGGTTAAAAATGCCTTATTCATACATGTACACATATGCACAATTTTAATGACTGCATTATGTTCCTTGAAACAAGACATTGACTGGATAATTACATATTTTTCTTATGGTACTGTAATGTAAATACACTGCTTACAAAAATTAGGGGATACTTCAAAGTTTTTTTTTACATGCTAACCGATCGTTAAGCTGTGCATTAAGGGTTCACATGACGCACAACTAACTTGAAATACCCAATAAAGACCGGAGGAAATGTACACAGTTCAGCTCAGGCTGTCTCATGTTTTATAGACAATAAATGGTATTTTTGTATGTCTGCATCCTGATGAACTGATTTAAAATCAATTAAAGATCTAAATCATGTAGTGACAATGCGCAATCAAATTGGTCTAAATACTGTAGGAATGGCTATTCCTCCGGATTGTTTGTGTGCATCGTGTTGTTGTTGCGTTTAAAAAAAAGTATGTGTTTTAAAGTATTTAAAAAAAATTTTCTTATATATTTTTTTCTTATAATTTTTCTTATTCTTATATTTTTCTTATATTATTCTTATATATATATTTTCTTTTCTTTTTTTTATATAAAAATATTTTTCACAGACTTCTCCAGTGATGAAACAGAAAAAGGACCTCCACTGCAAACCCACAGTCTGAGAGAGTTTGAGCAGGTGAGTTCTTGCCTATCTCGTCTGTTTTAAAACCTTTCAAATGAAGCAACCTTTTAAATACCATTCATTTTTAAACAAATCGACACATTCTGTAATATATAGTCCAGACTTATATCTGATTCCATACCAGCAAGACATTATGGACAAAATATCAGCACCGGCGAGGTATTTTAATTCCTTTCACTTCTGCTCAGACTCAGGATGACTGTTTTGCAGAGAAATATGCAGGAATCCCTAGAGCTACCCAGCAACTGAGCTCGCACAATAATACAGCGATCCAAATGGGTCTGATATTCTAAGGCCTTTGCAGCTGGCTTGTATGAGTCTCTCATAAAACAACCTCCTGAACAGAGAGGGGATCAGTAAGGTCTAATATGCTGAACATACGACTGGGTCCAATCTGCATGTTGAATTCTTTCTGGGAAGCAAGCCAGTCCATTATGGCCATGATATAACTTCAGAGTTGCTCTCGTCAATTGTTGCTCCCCTTGTGAAAGGCAGCAATTTTTTTCGTTCGTGGGGAAGGTAGATGTGTGCATGTGATTTTCTTTCCTTTGTAGAGCTTTTAAGGCGATTACAGATATTTCACGTAAAAGAGTAAAAGCCCAAATGTACATTTTCTTCTAATAAGTTAGAGTGACTGATTAATTTCCCAGTGTTAACGGGTGAGGTATTGCTTTTTTTTCAAAATTCTTATTCGTACAAAAAATGGACCAAACCCAAAACTGCTATATCAACGTTGTTCCACTCGGTGTAATGACTTCAAACAGTTGACTAGTAGTTATGTATAATTTGGGACCAAGTGTTCTCTATAGGGTTCAAATCTGGACTCTGACCAGGCCAAAACATGAGCCTGATGGACTGTGGCAGATTACAAACTAATGGCTAATCTTGTAAGACAAAACAAGACCGACGTTTTGTACGCTTTTGAACACCCAGGCATGTGTTTGCTTCAGTTTGAAATGAAACATTTAAAACATTTTTATGTTTTTATCTTTCACGTGTACAAGATTGTCACGTTTGACCCAAATTGAGTTTTTTTGACTAATGTGTTCATTGAGTACCATGAAAAACCAAGTTATGTTGAACCCTGCTTGATGACATGGGCTTAGGCATGGTTCATATGGACCTGGGCACATTATACATAGTATGATCACTAGCAATACCTGTGCACTGAGCACAACGTCATGTGCATATGTAAAAATCGTCTTATATGTGTAGCACGAGAAGCTAAAACTTGCTGTGTTGCAAGGAAGAAAGACATGCAAATGTTTTATATAAAATACAGTGGACTGACAGAAACAGAGGCTGAGTAAACACAATGGGGTACTAAAGCTAACACACAGTACAATGTTAAACAGGCAGACAAAGAAAATATACATAACAACACAATACTGACGACTAACAGGGACTAGGCTAATGCAGACACAACAGGCAGAGGATAGCAGAGCTAATACTAACAGAGAGAGCAAGACTAGATAATGGATTACACCAACAAACAGGCAGATAGAAACAATAAGTTCAGTACAGCTAGACAGCGCTAAAAAGTGCAGAGGCTAACAGTTAAAGTGCTAACAACAAAGGCAGTACAGTACTAACAAAATCTAGTCAAACAAGACACACTGAAACATAGACCAGACAAAAACACAGAGACAAACACGAAAACCAAGGGAGACAGCAGGCCAGAGAAACAGTGCATGTAGTGAAATGTCTGATACCAGAGTGACAGGAAGTGAGGGTATATACAGGCAGGGAACAGCAGGCTACAGACACAGCAGCAGGGCACAGCAGGCAAAAAGTGTCAATGGGGGGCTATGCTAGACAACATGGCTAAAAGCGTACATACTGTTACAATAATCAATAAATCTACAAGGAATATTAGCATTCCAAAAAAAATATAACCATAAAGTCTGTTGTGCTGGGCAAGTCTTTCTCCACCACAAAAAAGTAGCATCCTAAGTATGTTAAAATGCACAGGCCCAGAACATTTAAATGCAATGTACGCAAAGAGAACCACACTGTGAATTTCCCTGTCCTCCCCTCCCAACCCAAGGAGCAAATGGTGGCTGCGTATTTAGTAGTTTGTTTTATTGCCTCTTGCAATTATTTGTTGTTAGGACCATTAAAGGCTTAACATAAAGTAGGGGATATTTCAATATGGGATATTACATTTTGAAGAACGCCCTAATTTTCTGTGAGCAGTATAATTAGCAATTTCAGGTTTGGCCCATTTCCTGTGACCAGGAGTATATGTTTAGCTTGATTCTGATTAATTACCGGTGAAAGGTTTTATTCAGACACTAACTATTCTATGTTTGGGTTGTGCACAGAAAAGGCTTTGCATGTATGTGTACATTGTGGATATTGTCCTGCTGGGTGATGGAGTGGATTTCTTATTTTGGTTTAACTAATGTGACACATTGTATCTGTAGCTTACAGCCTGTGGACCTGTCAGTTTAAAGATCCAATCTTTCCCGGTCTAGCTCAGCGAAACCCAGAGTTGCCAAAATACCTTTTGAAACTGTCAAACAACTGTGTGGTGTGTGATTGTGAACTAGGGGGAAAAAAAATCAAAATCCACTTTCTCAAATAGCACTTTATTGCTAGGTTTGTCAAATTGAAAGCATATGACTACATACGAAAGTGCTTTTAACCTGACCACAATAACATTTAAATTGATATGAAGAAAAGGTTTGTGTATAATTCTATCTATTAAAACCTTAGTACAAATTACAGTTGCTAATCTGTTATCTTGCCCTTATTACAAAGGTTTGGCAGAAAGCATGAATTTTTGACAGGCTTTGTCAAAACTAGGCCGCCTTGCATTTGCGGCCTGGCCGTGAACCTTTCGGCAGTGAGCTGTCATAATTACCGTGGCTTTTCGGCTAGAGACGGCAAGCGTAGAGTTACTTAGACTTGGATAGGCCGTGGAGCATGTGATCTTGTGCGTGGTCTTGCTCATTTTCATATTCACCTAGAAATTCCATTCCAAATTCGATGCGCAGGTGCAACACGAATCTTGTTGAACTTTCTCCACATGGTCGTCCTGGGTATGATATAAGAAAATGTCCTATAGCAAGGCTGTACAGCTATACAGGTTATTATTACAACCTAATATTTCAAATGCCACATTTACTAATTGTTTGGTATATTTTATTCAGTGTTGGAAGGCAGCTAGTGAGCCAGGGGTTCTGCTGATTTGTGTCTGAATTGGCTATGCTTGAATGACCGCATGGTGCCGGGCTGCTCAGACTGTCTGCAGCGTTATACCGCACTGGATATCCTAACCTCTTGGATCATAACAACTCAGTCAGACAGAGGGCATAACGGCTAACATGTGGTCCTGCCTGTGGAACCTCTCCTGAGCTTATACATATGGAAATCCTTCCGTGCCCTGCAGCTTTTCGCTTTCAACCTTTACTTGCTTTCTCTTTCTTCTGGCGTCCTCAAATTCACTTGGATTGCTGGGTTATTATTCGCTGACATCAGAGTGATATCTGATACACTTGGTCTTAATTGCCTTCATTTCCAATATCGTGCCGATCGCAAGAACCCCAGAGGAAATCAGGGAAAGCGACAGCAAAGAACACCACGACTTTCTGTGTGAGTCCGGGAAAATTTGGGAGTCTGGAAAATCAGGGTGTCATGAGTACTTGCGCCTCCTGTCGGTGCACACTAAATAAAAGAGAAGCTCTATCACTGGTTAAGTTACATCCTTCCAGTACCTCCTTTCTCTCATTCTTGTACGGTGCAGCCAGGGGGAGAGAGTAAGAGCAGACTCCCTAATTGAAGCCAGAGACCTGCAGTAAATCTGTGGCCTTCATTAAAGGGTCAGAGCCACCATGCAGAGTAAATTATGGAGACAGTCATGGTTGATAATGATAATGTAGTGTTCTTAGCTAATCTGGCCCATGGCTCTCTATGGGAGAGATGCACCACAGAGAGTTTTCTTCATTGATGATGGTCCTGGGTCCTGGGTTCCCCATCTCCCTTCTTTACTGTCACACAGCAAAGCTTTCTCCTTCAGGCTCTGATGCTTTGTTAGCTAGAGAACAGTGCAGTTGTGGTTTTCAAAGTTTCAGTAATACTTAGAGTTTTAGACCACTAAGTATATGTTAGAAAGATTATCCAAGATTATTTATTTATAGGTATTATAGGTATTCCCAGGGAATCAACAAATGATTCAATAAATGACTTGAGATATTCAATACTTTATCAAATAAGCTACCGGTTAATCATTTTGACCAACTAGACTTTCTGTAAGTGTTTTAAGAATGTTCAAGGTACGCTACGTACTACCATTCTCTGTCAAACCCTCCTGTGATAGATGAGGAACATAGGTAGTCACATGGCTGGCATCACAAGCACTGGAAAATGTAGTGAGGAAAAGTCGTGGTCGGGGAAGTTCTTTAAGCATGTTTAAGGTAGGCTATGCTATGATATATGCAGTATATATTAAACTCAATATACCATGGATTTGTCAGAATGTATCCCCAATGCAAATCAGGGACTATCTGTACCAGAAATATATGAGACAATATGAAAGGAGGTATTTTCTTATAGCCAAACATTTTATACTTACAGGTCCTTCAACGTCACTTTGAAAACCAGCTGTGTTTTTGTGTTTGAATTAATAAGCTAGTCTCCATCTGGATTTTGATATTTTTTTATTATTCCCTCAGGTCATATGGAAAAAACGACAAACAAAACTGGGGAAAAAAGTATTTTTATGAATTGCTTTGGCACTCGTTGGCTAGCTTAATGACTGTACAGTAAAGCAAAGACATTTACCAAGGTCAAAGAGCCTGCAAACCAAATTTTACTCGGTAAATCTTACCACCCGCTGGCCAAATTGCACAGCAAAAGCAGCCTAATAACAAAGAAACATTTCAAATTTGCAGATTTAATGGGCCCTCAGATGATGAATGGGCCGCGGTCAAATTCCTGAATGACAGCGAGATTGGCCTAGTCTTTTCCCCAATTGAAACTGCCAGTAAATCATGGAGCAAACTGCTCTTAATTAAATGTAACCTGTCTCTCTTTTATGCCAGCTTTCATCCATCACTCTTCTGAGTCACCGTACAGACACCGCAGCCGTCACAAAATTGACCCACGTCAGTCTATCCGGCAGCCCTGTCACAATCCGGCAGTCAGTCTGAATGTCTTGTTTTATTTTCCAATTTAGTTTTTCTCCTCTTGATGATTTTCCCTACAGTAAATATTTAGAGGAACGTTGCGTCCAAAAAACACTAACGTGACTTTGAATAAGAGCTACTGGAGATCGGTCGTCATGATATCAGCAGCATACGCTGATTGCACCAGCACATGCGCAGGATTTGTATTTATTTTTTAGGAAAGTTAGCATTTTGGACAATGCGGTCTTAGACATGCAGTTAAAAATGAAGAAATAGAAACACAAGAAATACTGCATGTTTTTACAATAACCCCTCTGTTTTGAATGGAAGTTCACGGTTCATTAATCTTTTCCTGATGGGCTACTGGCTTCTATTTCTCTGTAATACACATTCATTGAAGTTCACTAGTAAATTGTGGAATCGTGCCGCATCTGTGTTGGGTTTGAATTCACCTGAAACAGCGCTGACTCAGAAGCAGGAAAGGTGTTTTTGTGCGTGTAGTATCTTTTGTCTGGATGCTGAAGTGACCTCTGTTAAACCCAAATGAGATATTTAGGCAGTATTTAGACTGCAAATTTTTTGGACTAGTTTTTGTGGTTTTAACCATCTCTTTTAAAGGTCTGTTCCAATTGTATTCGTACATACTTTTACAGAACACTCTTTTGAAATGGATTTGCATGTACTTATTTGGATGACACATTTATCCAGTGTGATTTACAAGCGAGACAGAATATAATCCAGGCATCTGTCGGTTTGAGGACAAAGCAACATGGTAACGGAACAGAACCAAGCGCAACATAAAAATGAAAAGAGCAGGGGGGACGATCAGCTAATCAGTCAAAGACAGATTATTCAGATAATGGAGTGCTAGAATGCTGGGAGTTTTACAAATGCTGATCACAAAGAAATCAGTCACTTAATCCTTTTGTGTGGTCTTATCTAAAGAACGACAAGTCTTATTAAAAGCATGAACTACTAAAAGTAAAAGTACAGTACTGTGCAAAAGTCTTAGGCCACATTATGTTAGACATATCATTGTTTTAGCGCTGGTATATTGACAGTTTGTAATTATTTTTCATTTTTAATTAGAAGTATCTCCTAAGGCACACATAATTGAAGAAGTATATTTGCTTTAGTGGTCTACTATGTACTTTTAATAGGTTATAAGTGGCTAGCCAAAACATATGGCTATGAGCTATCTTTACCTTGCCTGTAGCGCGGTTTAAAATATTTGCTCATGTGCATTACTTTGTATGAATAACCTAAAGAAACTGGTCCTGACTGAAAGTGTCAGCGCTCAAGCCTTTGGGGAGATGCTGGGGCATTATGGGAAATGTAGTGCCTGTAAAAAAGTTTTGCGTCCTATAGTTCTGCTCATCAGGCCAGGATGGAATGTTTTACTGTAGTGACATATAATATTTTGCTGGTGTCTGATGGCAGCATTGATTGTCCAAACAGTTAATGTACTCGTGTGAGCAACCACAAGATATACGTGTTAAAATGAACAAAGAAATGTGTCTAGATATCATAAGCAAACTAGTTTGGGCATAAATATATAGTGGTGTGTAAATGTTCTAATATTTCTCAAGCTCTTTACTGTGGAATAGAACCAAAATATAGGACTTTTCTATACAGAAAACAGCTTCTATAGGCTACATTGTTGAGTAATGTGTGACCTTTTATGACAAGTTGACCCATCTATTCTAAAGAAGCTTTTGGAAGGGCAGCAATCAAAACACAATCACGTTTATGAAGGTCAACAGGATGGAAAGACTAAGATATGCTCACAGACTGGAATGAAGAACAGTGGAAACGAGTATTATGGAGTAAAACAGGATGCTTTATTTGAGTAGCTCCACCAAGTAGATATAATATTATTGATTGTTTGTTCTTAAAGGTTCATAATTCTCCTGTAGCCAAATTAGGTAGTAATGTTACTGATTTGACTCGGTCCATTTCTGTCCTGCCGAATGTTTATTACGTTAGAAACTTTTTAAACCTGGTCCGATTTTGTGAATACATAATGCTTTTTTAAGTGATAGTGCGTAATCTGATTTTGAATGTAGCTTACCTTTCGTCTAGTTGTAACGACCTGAAACAACTCTGGTAAAAACGCTCTGAGTACGTAAGAAACACAAGAACTGAACCATCACCCCTTGCTAAATTGCTGAAACCTGGCACACATTATAGTACAGTGGGGTAAGAAGCCTTATTATGTGTTATGGCAGATTCTGTTGAACTGCCTCTCCAACAGTGTGCTGCAAGTACAGGACTGGCTAGCGGTGTTTGTAAATACCACTGCAATTATCTGTAATGTGCCGCTAATAGGAGCCAGATGAAAGCTTATTTCATTTGTCAGGAAGGGTAAGATTAAGAAAAGTGATGGCCATAGTCTGCCAGAGCTGTTACAACGTGGGCCTGTGAATTAGATTCCAGCACATTTGTGTTGTTCCTGTTGCTGCTTAATTCAATTATAACCACACAGTTAGCCAACGAGGAAATGCTGGTGGATGAACGTTATTGCTAATCAGATTTCAGATAAAGTATTTTCCAAGACTTTAAGTTTCAATAAGGCACAGTACAGGGGCTGGGAAAAATCACAGTTTGTTTTTTGTTAAGCAAAAAAAAAAACCATTTTAGAATGTTTCAACAGTTACTTTGTGACCTCCCAAATCACATTATGTCATTATACGCAGCTTATCAGGCAGAAATTGTTCCAGAGTTTATATATTGTAAGTCTTATTTGTCTTCTAGGTGCTATAAGAAGGAACGAGCCACTGTTTCAAATGGAATGTTTTGTATGAATATTAAAGCCTTATTTAATTTTAATACAATACAAATATATTGAATGCAGGTAACTGCAAACAAACACACATCAAATGATCTCAGTTTTCATTCACCTTTCTAGGTGAGGGTTTGCGGTGGCAACAGGCTGAGAAGGTCCAGGCCAGATTTTGTCAGAGGTTCTGCAATTAGAATTAATTAAACACAGAGAAAGTGTCAAGATCTTGCTGATTCTCACACTCGGTACCATGCCATCATTAAATTAGATATTGTTTTATCACTGTCATAATAACCATACAACCAAAACATACAATCAATTTGTATGCAAACAAAATGAGAAAAAAAAAGCTTTTTAGTGTCACCTGTCATACTTTTGAGCAGCAGCAGCATCTGGCAGCTTCATCAGGATACCAAGTTGATCATTTTACAGTCAAAAGATTCCTGCTTGATCAGGAATGGTCTTTTTGAAATGGTAGCTTGATCAGGAATGGTCTTTTTGGAATGGTAGCAGCCAGATAAGGACATGACATAAAGTCTAAGGACTAAGAAAATAGAACAGAGAGAAAAGATTAAGATTTTCTAAAAAGATTGGACTGAAGATCAGTGAAAAAGTGTGTTATCCAAATTTTTGTATAAAAGTCTGAAATTTCTGGCCCCAGCTGTAGACAATATGTTACATATGGCCATTGTACCATTTCTGGAACAACAGATCTAATAGAGGCCTAAGACTTTTGCATAATGCTGTATGTAATCCGGCGGCATGATTGTTCGGTGGGTAGCACCGCGGCCTCACAGCAAGAAGGTCCCAGGTTCAATCCCAGGGTCGAGCGGTCTGGGTCCTTTCTGTGTGGAGTCTATATGTCCTCCCCGTGTCTGCGTGGGTTTACTCCGGGTAGTCCGGTTTCTCCCACAGTCCAAGGTGTTAGGTTAATTGGTGTCGCTAAAGTGTCTCTCTCTAAATTGTGTGACAGTGTGCATGACTGTGTGTGGTCTACGATGGATTGGTGCCCCATCTAGGGTTGTTTCTGCCCTTGCGCCCAGAGTTAGTTGGTGGGCACCAGCTGGTCTGCGAACCTGTGTGGATTAAGCGGAAGATAATGAATGAATGAATGTATGTAATCGTGTATCCAAGTGTACATGAATGTACTTATATTTAATTTTAAACATGTAATGAATTTATATTGTGTTGCAGAAAATAACAATCACGCTGATCTTAATGAATGTGTTATTATACTTTTGATTAAAAAAATTATTTTTAACCCAGCATAGGGTTGACTAGACTTAAGTTTTCACAAGAAAGCCACCCCATTTATTACTCTAGCGCCCCCCTGTGGACGCACACCTGTTTTAACCCCGCCAACAAGTTTAAACAGCATTGTTATGATCTCCTCATTGTCTGTCACTTAGTATAGCCAGAGCACGTGATCCAAAGTTGCTTTTCGATTACTGGATTGTTCTCAAATATGTGAGAAATACACGTTTAGCAGTTAAAGAGCAAGGACAATCGTTTATTAAAGAGCAACAATCTGTGCTGCAATGTCTTGTTGATATAACGTTACCTCTTTTATTACTCCAGCGCCCCCCTCTGGACGTCTTATGCCTACACAACATTAGACATGAGCTGCACTGATTACCAGCATAACAGTGATACTGATTCCTGAATTCACTTGTCTCTGGCTCATCATTACCATATGCAATGAACCACCAATGGACCATGCATTAATGGAAATGGATGACAGCAGCAGGGCTTGTGAGGTGTGCCTTGTGTGGGCTGGTCTCCGGGTCAGAGTAGGTCAGACAGCATGTTTGTGGTTGTTGTCTCAGACTGTGTTCGTCTGTAGAACTTTATTTTGAAATGTGTACTGCCACGGGCAGTTCCTCCTCTCTTAAGGAGTACAGGCCGCCTTTGTTTCTGCATCCTGTTTGTTTTGAAAGCGCTCTCGTCAGCGGCGGAAAGCCCAAGATGAGAACGAGAGAAGGAGAAAGGGGAGAATGGAAGGGAGAGTAGGAGACATTTTTGGCCAGATCCGGTTACATGTCTGCGAAGGACAAAAAGTGCCGGTTGGGAGAGTTGGCAGTGGATTTGGTGCTGAATAAATCCGATCCCATAATTTAGACCCACCATAAACACGTTAAATTAGAGGCAGCTTTTGACTTTTGATGTGCGCCTAAGAAACCAATGCTCCACTTGGCCTCTTTTAAACAGAGTTTTGCCTGTAACATGAAATGTGCAGAGGAGGCCCTGTTTATGGTTAAGTCTGGGAAAATGTTTTGCTTAATTCACTCAGTACACAGAGGCGAATATGATTCATACTCATTTGAATGCGTGACTGTTTAGAACATAACTGTGATTTGTATTGAACTCTTTAGATTTATATTAATGCTGGTCTGTGCTCACCTCACGCTTAAATGTGCTGGGACGGAGCATGCTTACGTCAACCTTGTTGCTCCTTTCTGGGGTGGTGATTTCATGGTTGTATTTTGTGGCAGTCGTGTTGTAAAATTTTACCAAGTTGGATCCACAAAGATCCAAACAAGCATTTTCATTAGTGCTTTCAGACTTTTGGACCTTGATTCATATGTTTGCACACCTGTGTGTTATGTGGGGGTGTCCCAGGGATCTCGCACAACCGTTCCTGGTCGTGCCAAATCCTCAGAATCCCCCACAGGGTTTAACCAGAACCCAAGATGCGAAAACCCACAGACAGACCACAAAGGAACGAAAAAACATTTATTTAACCAAAAGAGGGAGTCAGGCTTAAAATCAACTAAAAGTCCCATCCGGGTCCAGAGGAGGGCGAAGAGCCGAGAGTCCTGAGGTCCAGGATGGATGCCGAGTGTCCATTGGACTACTACAGAGCCGGGGTCCGCTAAACAGCAGATCACAGAAGGTCCCCAGGTACTGGGGTGTCAAGGGTCCTCTGATAATAAAAAAAGGTTGGCTTTTGAGAGGGACTGCCCTTTACGGCCGTGGATCCAAACACGGGCTATCCTAGCCGTGGGTCCAGGGTCAGCCCCTACCAGCCGCAATACCCGGGCCCCATCAGCAGCCAGGGAATGGCATTAGGGAATAAATGAAAACAAAATAACAAAATAACGTAATGAGCCAGCGAACACGAAAGTGATTGTGAACAATAGATCACCGCGGTGAATGAATACAAATGCCATGAGTGGCGTAAGGGAAAAGCGGAAATCGCTAAGGGAGCGGAGTAAAATAACACAGTGCGGCAAAAAAGGAAAACGGGCTCACGGCGCAAATTCTAACACTGTGTCTGTCCAATCCTCTGTATTCAAAGCCTTTAAATTGTTACATTTGTCTAGGAAAATGTATAATAGCGTCTCTAGACAACATTTAGATCCTCCAATCTGACGACTCATGTAACCCATGGATGTCAGATACTTCAGCGTCTACTGCTTGACAAGTTTTTTGTGACGCCTGAAATGCATCTTATATACCCAAGCCACGCTGTTTCTAGGATACCTCTTTAACCCTGCGAGGGTTGCTGATCCGATCCCCCAGGTGTTGCATTCCGAGACCCTCAAGAATGCTTTTACTCAAGCGCCTGTTCTAACACAGCCAGCTCCCCATATCTCATTCATTATAGAAGTGCTGGATTTAGAGGTTGGAGTAGGATGGATTCTTTCTCAGTTCCAGGGCCACCACCAAGACTCTATTTTTGTAAGCTCTCTCAAATCGAGAACAATTAAGCTGTCTAAGTAGAAGGCTCTGCTTCTTTTGGTTGCTTGTTTCAATTATGGTATCTGGCAACCTGGAATAAAATGCAGGATCCACAGTTTATCAAACACGTTTAGGGAGACTCGGAAGGTTTATTCTTGATTTAAGGAAAATGAGAATTTTATTATTTAGTAATTACAATTTGTAGTTCACATCATATTAAAGTTTGTAGTTCCCTTCTTAAGCTCTGAATTTTCTGCATCTTGACGACAAAATTATATTTATTAGAAAGCTAAGATTTGTATCAGATGAAAGGCAGCCCTGTAATCAGGGAGCTGTAGAAAATAGTTGGTGCCAGATGCAGAGCAGGGGTTTATTTAGGATGCATACAAATTTGAATCAATATTAGCGTAGCATCACCTAATGCTACTGTGTGATAGAAAAGCCCACTGGCTTTCAGTTTAGTTCTCAAACAGGCTGCTGCAACATATTAGATGTTATGTGTACTCTGTGCTCTGTGTCACTCCACTGACACCCGTTTAGTAAGTAAGGAGGTTAGGGTGAGGTGCAGAGTGAAAATTTCATTTTTGACTCTTGGAGGTAGAAAATAGGCCCCTCATTCTTTTGTAGAGAGCATCTCTTGGCCACCCATTAGCTGCTTCATCTCAATCTGGTAGCAACAACGCTTACTGGAATGAATGAGGCCTTCCAGTCACACACTCACACCTACAAAATCACACCTCTCACCCTTTTCCATTTCTCTCTTCCCACTAGGGATGTTGAAGTCACTTCCTGTTTGGCAGCCACTCAGAATTCACACCTCTGAATGTGTTTTGGAACATGTGGGACGGGTCGGGTAGTTGGGGCTGAGAGAGAGAGAGGGAGATGGGACTTGGGAGTACTTAGATAGAGTGCCAAGCCTCAGATGTGCTGTCAGTGAATCAGCCCTCCAAGCTTTTGTCTCGTTTTCCTTTGGGTTTCTCTCACATACTAACCCTGCCCAAGAGACCGTCCGAACTTCAGAGACTTTACACAGAAAGCCATCATGTCATCCTATCAGTCAACACAATATCAGGCAGTCTTTTCACATGCGAACCAGACACACCACAGTCTAATTGCTTTAGTCCTCTCAAATTTGTTGAAACTGTATGAAGGTAGAGTAGAGGACAGGGATTGTCTCACAAATGACCCTTATGGAGTGACCCAGGCTTCTTATAGAGCTTTATAAAAAACCTAAACTCATTTAATCCTCTCTTTTTCTGTCATCACTTAAACCAGATGTGCATGTTACGCATGGGGTGTTAACAGAGATGTAAGATGATGTCACATCTGAGGTGATGTATGATCTCCTGCCCTACCGTATGGCCAAAAACATAGATCTAGAGGTTTTGCCCTTTGAGAGGGCAAAGGGGGAAATGGAAATGGAAGTGGTACAGTGGAATGGCACAGACACTCAGAGAAGTGTTTCTAAAAAACATGTTGTGTTTGGGAACGTAGAATTTAGAGGGGCACAGCTGTACAGTCAGTGCTTACGAAAAAAAAAAAGCTTGTTATGATGTGATTTAACCCTTTGAGGACTAAGGGACATATTTTTCTCTTACTTTTAAATGGACGCCAGATGCGATTGAAACAACTTACGGTCCTAAGAGGGTTAAGAAAGAAACAGGTACTGTATTTTTTTCCTGCAAGACTTCACTTTGACCCACGACTGTAGGTTGTTGCAATCGCATTTGCCGTCCATTTAAAAGTATGGGCCAAATGTGTCCCATGGTTTTCAAAGGGTAAATGCTAAAGTGGGTGTTAATAAGCTACGCATGAGAAATAAAGATAGATTGAACATATATCACTAAAATATTTGTTATTATTAACATTAATTTAGATTATCTGATGGGACTGTCTTTGTTTTAGTGGTCTAATGTGTACATTTGCAATCAGATAAAAAAGAAAAAGACTTTGTTTGAAGAGATCTGGATTTGGCTCAGTAATCAGATTTCTCAGAGCTTTATTTCTCAAGTAAACAGCATACTCCGATCTAGGAATCAGATTATGAAGTCTCTTAAACAGAGATGCATTTTATTTTAGTATTTGTCTTTCTCGGGGCATGTTTTCACCATTTTTTCAGTCTGCAAATGTTTCTTTTAGGCTTTTTTCATAGAATTAGGTGCCAATTTTTCTTGTGGGATTTGGCAACGAGGGAGTTAAATGCACCATCTGCTAAAAGATACCAACATATTTGGGGAAACTTTGAAATGCAGTATATGCTCAAGACAATTACTAATTTCATTATTTAACGTTTGAATATTATGTCACACAATTGTTTGAGATTAATGGCTGGTAAAATATAGATCGGATCACTGAGTTGTTTAAACCTGGAAATTTCTCTTTATCTTATTACCCAAGCGAATGGAAAGTATTGTATGGATTCCTGACAAAATCAGATTTTTTGCAGTTATTGGATTATTAAGTGCATGAAAACACACTCCTACTTAGCCTGCAGTGTGGCTCACTTTCTTTTTAATATTTGTGGATGGTCCATTACTCCACGGGAATAAAAAAACAAACCAAAAAAAACAACCCTTACTCTGACTGAAAGCGTTACGTGCAAGATGTTGGGGTATTATGGGAAATGTAGTTACTGTAGCAAAGTTGTGTGGCGTGTCCCATAATTCTGCTCAGCAATTCAGGATAAAATGGACATTTTACCAGATTTTAAAGTGGCACAGAAATATTTATTAGCAAGATTTGAAAAAGAGTGAGAGGAAAGTAAGGAAAATGAATTTGCTAAGGTCTTCATAAACTGGTTTGCAGATTGTAATCAGAAAAGAATGAAAGCAGCTTCATAATGGAACATCAGTGTGGAATCTTATAGAGAGTTCCCAAAAACTGCAAGCAAGTATGAAACTAGAATAACAAGTAATGCATAAGGTTTGAAAATATTAGCTCATGTATTACTTTTGTCAATTATATTTGGAAATTTAGAATCTATTGAATATACATACCTAGCTGAGGAAGTTTGCATTAGCCAAGCAGAACTTGGAAGTGATTCTGCATACTCATCTGAAGTTATTCAAATTGATAGACAGTTTTTATGATGATAATAAA
This sequence comes from Parotocinclus spilosoma, assembly GCA_033117975.1. Classification (NCBI taxonomy): domain Eukaryota; kingdom Metazoa; phylum Chordata; class Actinopteri; order Siluriformes; family Loricariidae; genus Parotocinclus; species Parotocinclus spilosoma. The sequence goes on along the minus strand of JAVSBV010000087.1, from coordinate 1,229,071 downwards.
ATACAGGGCTAAATGGCTGACACTTTTAAAAAGCACTAGATTTCTACGTGTGACCTATATTCTCCAAATATACCATTAAATAAAATATTATAATACTTTTGGATTCATGTTAAAGGCCCGGGAAGGTTAAAGAATGATTAAAAGTAGAGGGAAGGAGGGATACGCTAGCTCCTTGTCGGTACTCAGTTCTGGTTTGTGAATGCAATGGCAGTATTAGAGCCTACAAAAAGTTGCCAAGACTGAACCCAAATCCAAGCCTCTCTGTGGGAGTATCAGTCAGCAGGGTGGATTTGAGCTGGACCACAAACTCATCTGTCATACAACACAATCATGGATGGATGCTCTTCCGGGGGTAAAATATCACAGACTATAAGGCCAGCGAGGGTAGTGGAACCCAGGCAACATCATCTGTTCTTAAGCCAAGATTCCACATATCTGGCTTGAGTTGTGACTTTAAAAGTTGTTTGACTGGTAAAGAATAGCTTTGGATGCTTAGGCTGCACTATGCAGGAATGTTGAATTGTCAGAGGGTTTGGGGGAAGTTGGGGGGGGGGGGTGGAGGGGCATCCATTAGTGAGACAAATAATGGCATTATGTGTTGTGTGTTGCTTCCAGATGGATGAAGCGTTTCAGTAGAGTTTTTCATTCATTGGCTGGTTTGATGTAGATTATTGGTATCAGTTGTGCTGGCTGTCAGAACAGTTGTATATTTCTGGAGTGTGACCTCGCGTTGTCCACGCTAAACCTCACCTCACCTCACACAGACACACACACACAGACAAACACACACCTTTCATTATGTCTCCCAGGCAGTCGTCACTGCGGGGAATCAGGGTGTGGGTGTCTGAGTCAGACTTTGTTTTTCTGTCTGGGCGCTGTTGTGCTGTGTGTGTGTGTGTGTGTGTGTGTGTGTGTGTTTACACCACTGTGCAACTGGCATAATTTTTGGAAAACCTTTTCCCCCCGTCTCAGTAAGATGCTGGCAAAGGGGCAGAGGGCTCCGAATCGAGTCCTTCTGCACACACGCTACTGGCACCCTCCCTTGCCACCACATCTGGGAGAAATTTACCCATAAAAAAAAGAAGAAATGGGGGGCGGGGGGGGGGGGGGCTGAGGAGAAGAAATGAAGGAGCTTTGTGAAGGGAAGTGAGACAACAGAGAGACACAATAGTGATTAGGAGGAAAGATGTAATGAATCTGATCGTCATTGTGAATTCTTACAAAACAGCACATCAGCTTTCAATTTGTGTCAGAAATGCAGCACGTTAAAATAGTGCTATGGAACTTTCCAGTGACAGTGATGATATGTTAGATATAATCAGAACACAGAAACAAATCCAACGCAATGATAGTCTACAGGCCTCTACCATTTCAGTCACACTAAATCTTTCTGAGTAGCACATAATACTGTAGATCACCGCAAATCAGTGCTAATTTTACCTGACTAATGCTTTGTGGGGCGTACAGCTTGGGTTTCGGGACGCGGGTTAGCTAGCGATTTTATGCTTGAGTTATTTTGCTGTTAAATAAAAGCACAGCAGACCGTGGCCTGTCCTTCATGAGCCATGTTGTACGGTTTTAAAGTAAATTAGTAACACTGACATAGCAGAAGTTGTCCGGTTTACTGGACTGTAAAACTGCAGTTAATGTTATTGCGCCTGGATTTCGTTTAGTTCGGTGAACTTTGAGCTTTTGGTTTATTATTTGGCAGCTTAATGGTTTTATTTTAAACACATTACCATCTGCGCTAATTTTATCAGCCAATTTAAGCTTTTAAGTCTTAGTGAACGTCTGTTTTTGAAGCTACAGCAATCACAAAGCCTAACATTAAAACCTAATTAGCCTAATTAATAAAGTGAATATGACTGACAGTGTAATGCTTTGTGCATTGTTCTGCGACTTTAAATACTAGCATTGATGTGGATGTTACATGTTTTGACATTATGACAAAATTTGGAGGACGCATCACTAAGGTGACACAAACAAACATGGAGGACAGTGAACACAGCGCATAACGGGTCATTTTAAACAGGAGTTACCAGCAAACACAAAACATGGAGCTCGTATATTCTGGTTTTCTTGTGACGTCTGTCACATGGTTTTGGACGATAGACAGTTACTTTGTAAGCTCTGCAGTGGATCAGTCCCCACAACGGATTCACTACCATCCTCTTTTACCACCATCACAAAAATCATGTGTTCGATCTGCACCGATTGGTCAGCTGTTTTTTAGTCTGATCACTCAGAATATTTAGTCAGGGAGTCTGATGAAATCTTTGAAAAGGATTAGTGAAACACTGATTGCACTTCAATCTCTCAGACAGCACTGCATTAACAACTGACAATCTTCTACTGAAGATACAACGACAGACTCAGGAATACTTCTAAAAACTATTGTCATTAAAAATCGTGGCATTTACAGATGCAAGTTACCGTGTAAATCTGAAGCCATATTTTAAGAACATCCAGAAAGGATGACGGCTTAAGTTCACCTGATATGTACTGAGGATTGGTGGAAAAAGTGCGCAATGGTCTGACGAGCCACCGTTTTTAGAAACCATGGACGTTTTAACCGAAAAAGAACAGCACTGCCCCTATGGTTACCAACGCAACAGTCAGAATCCAGAGACTGTCATGGTACGGGAGTGTGCTAGTGCCAATTGCATGGGTAACTGCAACTGACCGATGGCTAGAAACCCATTTTGGAGGAACACAAGCTGTACCTAGAAGGATCAGAATAAAAAGGCTGGTAATATAAAAAACCAAAAACAGAAATTGGAATTGGCTGAGAGAATTGGACTTGGTGCATTTCTATTAACCAATCAGTCTATTATATTTTGTTACATGCACCATTTGCACAAAGTTTCTAAATAAAAGGAGAAATGTAATTAAATCTAAGAAATTAGCATTTATCCACTGAGTGTATCTGAGTGTATGTAAATCAATATGTAATAAGAAAATGGCCTTTAATGTTGTGATTTTATAAAAAGAATATTAATAGTAAATTTGTTATATTTTGATATATACTGCTCACATAAATTAAGGGAATACAGTCAATTCCGGTTAATAGGACCACATCGGGACACGATCGTTTTGGTTCTAATAACCGGCTGGTCTGATTAAACGAACATGCCCTATGTTACAAGACGGGACGTGTTATGTAACATATTAAATGTTTATTAAACCTTTATTGT
>JAVSBV010000087.1:1181440-1193745 GCA_033117975.1 Parotocinclus spilosoma | reverse complement strand
TATGTATATATATATATATATATATATATATATATATATATATATATATGGAATATGTATGCACTCAACGCCTAGATAAAGAATACATGCTCTTATAGTTGTAAAAAATACAACTATAAACAATCTTGGTCTATTGTCTGAAATGTGTGTGTGTGTGTGTTTGTGTGTGTGTGTGTGTGTGTGTGTATGTGTGTGTGTGTGTGTGTGTGTTCAAATCAAATTTCATCTAATTTAAGGAGAAGACTGAAGCATAAATATCCATTCTATATTTTATGAGTGAGTTTAAATCAATTCTGTAATAAAGCAAACATATAGTGGAGGTTATTAAATTACTATAAGTAAGAACTAGAAATGGCAGTATTTATTTATTATTCTTACTATTATTTATTATTCAGTCACTTTACTAGGTATACCTGTTCAAAAGCTTGTCATATCTAATCAGGCAGTCACATGGCAGCAGCACCATTTTTAGGCATGTACACATGGTCAAGACGACCTACTGATGTTCAAACTGAGCATCAGCATGCGGAAGAAAGTAGATTTTAAATTACTTGAAATGTAATTGATATGGTTACTGGTGCTAGATTGGCTGGTCAGGGTATTTCAGAAACTGTTGATCTACTTTTTTTAATTTTCATGCACAGCCATCTCTAGGGTTTTACAGAAAATGGTCTAAAGAATAAAACAATTATTGTGAGCAGCAGTTCTCTGGGTCTAAGGAGAACAGCCAGACTGGTTCAAGCTGATTTTAACCACTCATTACATCCCAGGTATGCAGAAAAGCACACCAGCCAATCCTTGAAGCAGATGGGCTACAGCAGATGCCACTCCTGTCAGCAACCAAGGCTACAATTCACACAGGCTCACCAAAATTGGACACTAAAAGTATGGCAAACTGTTTGCTCTGATGAGTCTTGATTTCTGCTGCAACATTCACATGGTAGGGTCACAAATTGGTGTAAACAAAATTAAGGCATGGATCCATTTAGCCTTGTATCAATGTGGTGGTATGGGGGTTATATCCTTGGCATGTTTTAACACCAAATGAGCCTGCCTGAGTATTGTTGCCTGACCATGTGCATCCCTTTATGACCACAGTGTACAGATCTCCTATGTGCCATGTCACAAAGCTCAAACTGGTATCTTGAACATGACAATGATTTCACTGTACTCAAATGGCCTTCACAATCACCAGATCCCAATCCAACAGAGTACCCTTAGGATGTAGCAGAACAGTAGATGTGCAGCCGATAAAGCTACAGCCAACTGCATAATGCTTTTATGTCAACATAGACCAAAAATCTCAGAGAAATGTTTCAAACCCCTTGCTGAATCTATGCCATGAAGAATTAAGCGGTTCTGATGGCAAAAGGGGGACCAATTCCATTCTAGCAAGGTTTACCTAATAAAGTTGCTGGTGAGTGTATGTGCAATGTTGTAATAAAACATGCAAAAATACTTTCTTTTAAAAAGCTATTTTTATAAATACGTTTAAGATACATTGTATAAGTAATGCATAGGAAATGTTTACATGCTTGCAGATACTAATCTGGAGCAAAGGCATTTGTAAAGTAATTTTATTTGTCAGCATGACTCAGATCCTCCATCTGTCAAGTTCATTCATAGCTCCGCACTCCAATATGTTGCTTTGACCAGTGTCCAAACGTTAGCTCTCAGCTAGGCAGAAATTTGTTTTCCATTCTGATTTGATCAGAACCAGTGAGTCAGACCAACAGATACCAGTACGATATTTTACAATCATGCAAGGTGAGTTTTGTATTTTCTTTACATGTTGCAGAAATAGTAAGGAATGTTGCGTCATTTCTTAGGACGATATATTCCTTTTAACCCTGTAGCAGGTGGTCTGTAGCATTTCTTCTGCGTGTGCATTGGTGAGGCATCAAAACTGGTCACCATCATGACTTGAGCCTTGCAGCGGTTCACTTGACACTCCAGACGCTCTGTAACTAGCTCAAGAGCCTCTAAGTGCTCCAAGGAGTCCACTTCAAAAGTCTGCCAGAGGTCGACTGTGAAGCCAAGAGCAAAGAATAATTACAGAAAACTGTGCTTCGCCTGCATATTTAAAGTAAACCATAAGGCCAAAGGTATGTGGACAATTCATAATTAGTGATTATGGTATTTCAGCCACTCTCACTGCTATCATAATATGCTCATCATATGAAGGAATAAAATACAGGAATAAAAAAAACTCCCTAGATAAACAGTCGCAACTGAATGGGTGGTGCTAAACACCTCAGTGACTCTTAACGCTACACATTTAAAGGTTTTCAGCTCCCCAATGGGTCCGTTTGATTACCTTCTGCCCTGTCCACCCTAGAACTTGATAAATTTGAACAAAGCACTGGCCTTAAAACCATCAGACATATTTTAGATTAATTGGAATGGCAACAGTGAGCATGGATTTATTGTCCAACATAAGTATGGAAATCTACAGGAAAATCTTCTACATTTCCATACCAACAATTGTGTACCTCCAGATGTTTGGCTATATAGTGTACCTGCAACAGTCACTTGTAAGCAATGAGATGCTAAAACTGTAAATCATTGATTTTAGAACATCTAATAAGTAATTATAATTTGCTGAACATATATTGCGTATACAAAGTCAGATTTACAGATTAAAACAACATTTGACACAAGTCAGGTTGCTGAGATCACTGTGGATTTGTCATCCATTACGTATTTATATGACAATGCAAAAGGAAACAAAATGGCTTTAAATTAAGTGTTACTAATAGAGCAAATCTCTAAAAAGGCAAGGACCAAAGATTGGCAGTTCAAACTGCAACTTGTCAAATACTCACATTCACGGGTCCATTTTCCTGGGTCCACCATCAGATGATGTTTGGCTTGTTCCAGCTCTCTCTTTAGGGTGTTGTACTTGGCCCTCACGTCCGCAATCCTCTGTTGTCGATGCTCCAGGAATTTCAGCTTGGCACTGAAGCAGACCACACTCTGACAGCAGAATGGCCAGAATGAGGCCCCATTCATCACAGCCAAGACAGATTTAAATAATAACATACAACCCCAATTCAGAAAATGTTGGGACAGTATGGAAAATGCAAAAAAAAAAAACAACAACAGTGTTTTACTTTGAATTTTATTTAATTGCAGACAGTATTAAGATATTTCATGTCTTGCCTGGTCAACCTGACTGGTCAATATGACTTTCAGGTATGCTACATGTTTCAAACAAAGTTGTGAGGGGGCAATTTAGGGCTTGTAGTGGCTCAAAAAGCTAAGTAATTATACAATTTCAAACAGGTGATTGTAATCCTGATTTGGTACAAAACCAGTATCTAAAAACAACTGAGTCTTTGAGGAGAAAAGATGTTTGCTGATATTGAAATGTTTAATTGTGGAATAAAAGTTTTAAAGTGATGCATAATTCAGCACTTTTAGAACACAAATCCATTTGTCTTCTGTTGATCCTGGGTGAGGTATAACTGCCCTCCATCCTTCCTAAAGAGACCTTAGTAAAGATGGCATCGCTTTCCTCAACGGTCTGTACAACAAAGCTCCGTAAATGTGACTTTTATATTATTAGTATTATTGAAATGTTTAATTGTGGAATGTTTTTAAAAATATAGACATTTTTCTCAAATAAAAAATGCTGGAAAAAATTCACATATTTCTACCTTTATGGTGATTAATATCATTAAAGGGTTCAAGCAAACTGGTGGAATTTCAATGTGCAAAGGGCAAGGCTAAACACCTGTGATCTCTCTGATCTTTCAGACAGCACTGCATCAAGAACCACCATTCATCAATATCTGATATAACCACATCAGAGCACTACAATAAGAAGTTACATTAACAAATGGGATTATTAAACAAGAAAGAAGCCTTATGTTAAAAATGGAAGTAGCAACATCTTCTCTGGTCTGGGAGGCATCTGGGATGGTGGAAATGTGCATTGTGGTCAGAAGAATCAGTATTCCAGAACTTCTTTTGGATGAAATGGGTAGTGTCATGGGATGTCGTTGTATTGGGCTGAGTTAGTCCCAATTACACAATGTCAATTACGCTTCTATGATGGCAAGACTAATGCACAAAAAGTAGAATTTTAGCATATTTTATTTTAACATTGTTTCCAATTAAATAAAAATCTAAGTAAATGCAAGAATAACTGTGGGGTTTTTTTATTTGCATTATCCATACTGTTCAACTTTTTCTGATTTGTGGTTGTAAATTTTCACCTACATTTAGTTCATTACCTTCTCAGGCACTGGTTATACTCAGGACCAGGTCATAATATTAATAAAGACTAAGGAGGAATGGGGAAAGGTCCATCAAATGTCTATTTTATATTCTTAAATCTTATTTTTGATGTTACCTTATTCCCTGCCTTTCCTCTCCTCTGCAAGCTGTCCATATTGTCAATTTCATAGACTTTAATTTCATATGAATCTGAGGTACCCTGATCTATCCGGCGTATTTTGGACCCACTCGCCGATCTCTGTAAAGACTGGACGGTATCCAGCGATGTACGTCTTTGGATTGATCCTACAAACATAGATGTCATTATAAACAAAGAAAGTCAAATATACACTTGGTGACAATGAAAATAATTCACAGAAATTTGTTTGATGTACCTGTGTTCTTTTTCTTGATGGTTTTGCCACTCTTTGTAGTACTAAAGCTCTGATCGCTGATGGAATCATGTATTGAATTGCTACTGTATGTGGTTTCACTGTCTCTCTTCAGGCTTTCATAGCCACTGCTAACCAAACTGTTGCGGTTGTACAGCAAAGCAGTCTTACACATGGCAGGAGGCAGATCCCCACTTAGAACACTAGTGTTATCACTGGCATGCCCACTGCAATGCTTTGGTTTACGTGGAGCAGTGATCCTACTGTATGGGGATGGCAAAGTGTAGGTCATAAGTTTCATTTTTCGCTTTGACTCCTCTAGTTCATCAATATCTGAGCTATCTTGGCTAGAGCTTGAGAGGGAATCTCCACTTGCTCTAAGGAGTTCAACACGTCCCTTCAATACTTTGTTGGGACAACTAGAGGATACAGAAGCTTTTCCTTCCTTACGAGGTAAAGATTGAGAGGACACTGAGATTTGTTTCCTGGAGAATCCATCAGGTGAAAGGCTTGAGCTCCTATTCATTGAATGCCTGATAGACTTGGGTGATGTACACAAGTTAGGGCTAGTTCCAGACAATTTGCGGACAACTGTACTGGACCAAAGTTTGTTTAAGGGTGAAAAACTGGACAGACTTGGCTTGGAAGGCTGTACTGACTCTCTTTCATCAGGAATGGGGAAAAACCTTGGAATTCTCCTAAGGCTACGGCTATCCCAAGACACAGCACTGTCTTCTTCAAACACCGCTCTTAAAGCTGGTGAAGTAATACTCTTGGCTGGAAGTGATGTATAGTCCAGCTCCAAACAACATTTCGAACCCAAATCCATTTGTTTCTCACGATCCAACTGTCTTCTGTTGGTCCTGGGTGAAGTATAACTGCCCTCCACTCTTCCTAAAGATACCTGAGTAAAGATGGCATTGCTTTCCTCCACGGTCTGTACATCAAAGCTCCGTAAATGTGATCTACCTAGGGAACGGCTTCTGCTTGTTAGTTGCTCCAGTTTTGCACTAAATAACTTACTACTTTGCTCAATGAGGCATTTGTTGTTGTTCTTTTTAAACAAATTCTCAGAACTTGTCTGGGTCATAGCAGGTTGTAAGTGTTTTTGACTTTTTTTGTTGGGACTGTCCGCAACTGGTCTGGTTGATTCATTATTTATACCCAATTTGGCAGGAGGAAGCCTCTTGTCCGTTGTTGTTTTTAGACTATGTTTACTCTCATTTCCACAAGTCCTACGGGGAATAGTGGAGTTCTTGTAATCATTGTGTTTGTCCTGACTCAACCAAACACTTGTTGAACTGCTAGGGCCATATGCCGTATAACTATTGTGTAGAGTTTCTGGTAATTTAATCTGAACATCTGATGATACTTTCGGATTAACTGGAGAATTGCCACCTTTGGACCCTCCAGAAAGCCACCCATTATCTTGGTTACACTTTCTTATAGAGACATTCTGCTGCTCTGGTGCAGGTTCACAGGCATCCTCTGGCACCTTTAAGACCTGATATTGGGTTGTAGAGCCAAAAGTAGTTATAGCTTCTTCAGAGACACCTTGATCCTGTGACACTTTTGGCTTTTCATCAACGTGAGGGTGGTTGTTGTCAACCTGTGTGTTGACATTAGGATTTTGAACCAAAGGAATTGCATGGCTTGTAGATACCTTACAAGTTTTATCTGAAGTCAGAGATTGATCTATGGACAGAACTGCAGTTTGCTCCTCTCCAACACTGTCAATGATTTTCACAGGTTGAGACCCTGATTTCACATTCTGGGAAGGATGGTCAGCATTACTAGCTGTTTTTGCAGCCTTGCCTTCGTTAATCGAGCCAACGATAGCAACTTCCCTAACCACAGAATATATAAGCTCATCATGTCCATTCAGGTCCAGTGGTTGCTGAACTGTCACAGTGATTGTGGCTTTCTCTTTCTGGTTTTCTGTGGGGAATTGAGAAATGACTTCACATCGGCTAATGGGGAAAGGAACTTGGGATCCTACTCCCACAGTCAGAGAGGATGAACTTTTTCCCATAGGAGACTTTCTAGTCTCTGGGGACAGAGTACAATTACCCGATGACAGCCCTACCCTTGGCAAAGGAGTTTCGTTCAGAGATTTGGAAAGCACCTGTGATCCAGGAGCTCTGTCACATTGCACTGAAACAGTGTCAAGCCTTTGTGAACAAGAGAGATTTTTCGTTATAAGTTTGGATTGAACACCATGTCTACAAGCACTCTTCTCAGCAACCTTTGTAAGGTTAGCTCCTTGCATGGGATGCCCCTTCTCCTTGTCAATATTATACTTTTTATATTCTTTCCTTGGAAGAGGTTCTGATTTGATTAAGTTATCTGCAGGTTGTATTTTACAAAATTGTACGCCCACTATTTCACTTTCATCTATTCCTCCCAGCCGATCCTGCAGCTCAGCAAAGGTGTTGCACTTGAAACACTCCAAATCAGGAGTCTTAGTTTGTAGTGAGTGCTCAGCAAAGTGTTTTTGGGTCTCCTTTTTGGCTGCATTTGGAGATATTGACTTCAGGAGATCATAGCGCTTTATAGAGGAAGCACTTTTAAATTCAGCCATGCTCCTTTGCAATGATGGAATTATTGGCACAAACTCCTGATTTCTCTTCATATTTTTATGAGGGAGGAGGTTTGAATCCATGCCAATGACAGTTTCACTTGACTTATTACTCCCAGAGTAATCTTCTTGATCATCCAGTAGGCAAGGCAAAGATAAATTGTGTTTTTGTGAACCTGAATAATGAAACCTTCTCAGTGTAGTGGAGTAATTTGTCTTTTTTTCTTTAAGGCTTCTTCCTCCAGGTGAGCTGCAAGCTTGTTTCTAACAATGAAAGATAAATATCAATACTTGATCATTTAAAAGGGAAAAATAAATACAGGTGCTCCCTATATCCCTCTATATATATAGTGTGTGTGTGTATAGGGAGTGTATATATATATATATATATATATATATATATATATATATATATATATAATCTCTATCATTATAGCTTAGAAAACCTTAAATACACACTCTGTTTCTTTGAAGTCTTCGCATCTGAGACACAATCTGAACAGTACAAAGAGTTTCTGAAAGGTCCTCATGCAATGTAGAAACATGGGCTATGATTGTTGTGTGGCAGTTGACGTTTCCCAGAGCCTCTTGCATGAGCATGGCAAGTTTGCTTCCCCTGTAAAAGAAACAAAACAGGCCATGATGTATGCACCTAAATTGTTTGTATATGCATGACATATAAGATTTATTGGATCATGTGATTTATTGGACATACTTGTTTGGAATATGGTTGTGTCGATTCAGCTTGGCCATTATGATATTTCCGAGGTCAACAAGGCTCACTACTGTATTGTTTTTACTCCTGTCTCTGGTACAATTACCTAAGTCAATTAGACTTAGCTTGCTTTGGTCCACAAACACTAAAAAATGAAAATCACTGAAATTGAAACAACGTCTAAACCGACTTACTGAAAACCTTTAATAAATTATTAACCAGATCAAATCAATGTAAGGTAATCCTACTTACTGCCAGATGTGGGACTGCTCTCTATGTGTTTTTGGCAGACATGAAGGGTGTAGAACATATGGCACTGATGATGGACTGTCCCTCTGCACCCAGTCATGCCTTTGTTTTGTGAGGCCAGAGCTGCATCGAGCAGGACAGCTGCTTTTTCTGCAGTAGGAGCACTTACTAGCTTGTTATTGCAAATCTAAAAAGCAATTTAGACAACCTTAGCATAGACATTGTAATATTAATGTGAATCTTATTCATTATTAACAATATTGGCTTTCTTATAAAATCTGACATACAGCTTTGCAAAAAATAAGGGACAACTGCAAAATTATTAGTATCATATCATATACTCAAAGACAAACTTAGTGACCTGTGACTGAAACATACCCAATAGCGTGTATTACCTCCATGAATCTTAACAAGACTTTCCTGTAAACTGGGACTTTAGCTACTGCAGTGTTATATAAGTACACATGTATAACCTTACGCTTCAATACACCTGCAAATTCAGCTACTTCCAATACACTATGGCCTTTGGAACACTCAAATACAATTACTCTTTATTATAAACATCTGCTTTCCACCCATTTTTCACTTGTCGATGGGACACATCCCTTAACTATAAATAATTTTCAAAACGTATTTACATTTACTGCTTTTAGTAGACGCACTAATCCAAAGCGATTTACAACTCATAGAGTCTTACAATTCAAGCAATGGTGAGTTAAGGGTCTTGCTTAAGGACCCAACTGCAGCTTGGCAAACGTGGGATTCGAACAGTGGACCATCATTTCCAGAACCTTAACCACTAGGCTACCGCAGTACTGATAACCCATGTGTGCCGCGATCAGAATGACTACCACCTTAAATACACAATTTTTTGTCCAGGGAGTATATTTGTAGACACTGTTTGTGTTTGAGTGAAACATTTCACAAAACTTAGCAGATACTTAAAAATGAAATATCCCATAATTACATATCCCCTAACTATTGGGAGCAGTATATAAAGACTCACAAATTCCAAATATAAATATTTATTTGCAGCAACGAAAAAAGCATGTACTAAATGTAAACGACAACTGGTTCAATTTCCGTTTAGGAGGTGTTGATTTTAAGAAAATTTGGAGTGGTCTCTTTTTTTTTTTTTTCCAGGTTGTAATGAATAAATAATACATTTATTGCTAGTCTGTCTAAACATCTAAATATCACCACCAAGAATTACCTGTATTCCAGATACAGGATCTTCAAGGAGGTAAACACCTTGTTTATTGGTGTGATCTCCTGCCTCAACATGAGACAGTAAATCCCTGATGATCTCAGTCTCCGCACACACTTCCACTGCTGACACTGATACTGTGATGTTGGCCCATGTCCTGTCGATTTTCTTGTTAATGAGCTTGAAAAGCCAAGAGATGGCGCAAGGGATGATGCCAAGGCTTACCATGCTATCATCAAAACCGACCATTGTGTATGATGTTCCTGAAAGACAGAGAGGGAGACAGAGAGAGAAAGAGAGAGAGGGACAGAGAGAAGAAGAGAGACAGAGAGAGAAAGAGAGAGGGAGAGAGAGAGAGAGAGAGAGAGAGAGAGGGAGGGAGGGAGGAGAGTCAAGAGAAAATAGAACCACTAACCATATTTTATCCTTTTATTTTAGGAAACATTCCTTTTAGAACATTGCCCCATTTAGCAGTGCTCCAGACGGCACTAACACAAATGATTAAGGTTTTCTCACATTTCACGTTAGATTTTTTTACAGCATGTTCCTGGAAAGCCATCTCCATTTCCGTGCATACAGACTTAGCCATAACAGTCTGCACGGAAAGACATATATGTATACGTCTTCTGTCTGTGAGCCAGGAACCTTTAGATGGGCAGCAAATCCAATTAGTTAATAGCAATGATGTAATACTCCAGGCTGCAAAGCTGAATTGTTTTTGCAATTTTATAGAGCTAACTATTAATAACCTCCTAAGTGAATGACCCACGATGCCCTCCAATATTGAGACTACGATACAGATGGGACAGCATTAATGCACTTCCATTACAAGTCACCCCAATTCACTTTCACTGGCACTTGAAACGCAGTCTTACCTTGCTGACACTGTATAGTGTGTTTATAGAATGTATAATGTATTCAGCGTGCGATGGGAAGAAAAAGAAGCTTTAATCTTACCCTCTTTGATTTGTCCGAAGTTGAGAATGCAGCCATCTGCTCCAGCAACAACAGACTGGAGAACCTCAGACAAGCTCCTCTCACAGACTTTCGCCTAGTGAAAGGATTGAAGGAGTAAATGCAATTATGTAAAACCAGTTACTGGTTTGTAAGTATTTAAAATCATTTGCACTAAAGAAACAACTTAGGAAGCTTTTATCTAACACAATATACCTTACGGCTATTATAGCAGTCCTCAAACTATTGCAATATACCAGGACTAAATAGCATTTGCATGTCTAGCTCAAGGCAGAAGTACCTTTTTATGTGGAAATCTAGGTTGTTGATGCCTGCTATTTTCTCCAAATATATCAGCAACCTGCCTTTGAACCCCTGTTAAACCACCCTTTGACCTAAAACCTTTCTCAAGGTCAACCTTAGACTAATGGATGAGTTTGTTTTAATTTAACAGTGCTATCAGCATCTTAGCAACACGTACAAGGTCACATAGATACACAAGTTTATCTCTTATATCTATACACGCAATCAATCGCAATTTAGTGTAATTCATTAACACCCATATCTTTGGACTGTGTGAGGAAACAGGAGCACCCGAAGTAAAAACACACAGACGTGGGGAGGGCATGCAGACTTCACACAGAAGGGCCATACAGTGGGATTAAACCCAGGACCTTCTTGCTGTGAGGTGGTGGTGCTACCCACTAATTAATGAGAAGCCATTAGTCTAAGGTTGTGACTTTGTGGAACCATTATTATTACTTATTATGTTAATGTTGCTGTAATTAAGTTGAACTAATCCAGGTGAAACATCACAAATGTATAAATGTACATAAATATACTGCTCACAAAAATATGGGGATACCCCAAAATGAAATATCGCCTTATATTTTTGAGCAGTGTATGTCTCTGACAATAAATTAAAGTCCCTAGTCCCTAAGCTGCTATGCCAGTCAATTCTGAATGGGAAACAATGCCATAACTAATTTGTTTTTGGGAATTAAAATGATGTGACAAACACTATCAGCACAAAAGTATTGGGGTGCCTCCACATTACACCTACAGGAGATTTTATTTTACATCTATAGGTATTAATATGTAATCGGTTTCCTCTTCGCCGCTATTACAGCTTTCACCTTTCTGGGAAAGCTTTGAACTGTGTCTGTGGGATTTTTTCCCATTCATCCAAAAGAGCATTTGTGAGGTCAGATACTGACATTAGTTGAGAGGGCCTGGCTTACAACCTCTGTTCTAGTTCATTCCAAAGTTGTTTGTTGGGGTTCAGATCAGGGCTCTGTGTGGGTCCATCAAGTTCTTCCACATAAAACTCACCCAATCATGCTTTTATAGAGCTTCTTTGTGCACTGCCTGCACAGTAAGGATGGGACAGAAAATGACTTGCCATAAACTGTTCTTATAAAGTTGGAAGCATATAACTATTCCAAATGTCTTGCTATGGTAAACTATTCAGATGCCCTTGACTGGAAATAAGAGGACTTCAATAAGGTGAAGCTTTTGGCTGATGTTGAGGCCAGAGCAGGTTTGAATTTCAGCTCAACAGCGTGTTGGCAACGCTTATGCACTATGAGCCTATGCAGTCTATAACTCTACAAGGTCTTCCACTGCATGGTCGAGGTGCTCTGTTTCCTAAACTCTTTCACTTTTCAGTAATTCCACTAATAGTTGACCGTGGAATATATTGGAGGGAAGAAAGTTCACAAACTGAATTGCTGCGATGCTGGCATCTCATCACAGTACCACAGTTAAATTAAGTGAGCTCTTTAAAATGGCCCATTCTTCATCAGACTGTATGGCTGGTTAGGTGTTTTATTTTATACACCTGTGGCAGTGCAACTCGAAATGAAACACTAGAATTTAGTGATTAAGAGCTGTGTCCCAATACTATTTTCCATCTACAGTGCATCCGGAAAGTATTCACAGCGCTTCACTTTTTCCACATTTTGTTACGTTACAGCCTTATTCCAAATT
>JAVSBV010000087.1:1168376-1181340 GCA_033117975.1 Parotocinclus spilosoma | reverse complement strand
CGGTTACAGCTGGGGCACTCTACAAGGTTACAGCGAACTGCTCATTTTGGCCTTTTTGAATAAATTAGAAGATATGTTCTTGGTTTTATCGTTAACTCGATAATAATAATAGCGTGAAAGTCGTTGTTTAGCTTACTAGCTAGCGCCTCGCAGGTTGCTGGCGGTGCTGTTTTTTTTCTGAATGCTAACACGCTAGGCTCAATGTTAGCCCTCCGGCAGAAACAATGGCACAATGGCAAACGCTAGAATCGGCGCTAGATGGCTTTACGTTTTTGCCTGCACCTTAGTATCGAGAGGACGGGTCTTTTATCGTGATTTTTGTTTTGGTTTTTTTTTTTTACCCGAAACGGTATGCTACTCTTTTTGTATGCATTAATGACGGTGTTTGTGATCTCGCGCCTGATCGTCCGCGTTGGCCTCCGAAACAAAGGGTTATATGTGTGTGGTACCTTCACGTGTTGTTGGCTTTATTGTACGGGTTGGATTGTTTGATCTTGCAAAGCGTTATAGCAATAGCTATGAGGTTTAAAGTAGAGTATAAAGTCGGATATGTGAATCGATCGTGTATGGTGGTTCGATCTTCAACGCGTAATCGCCGATAATGGTTCTGGTTCTAATCGGTGGGTGCGCGCTGTGCTTTTGTAAAGCTGGGAAATGTAAACGTTAGATCGGCTTTGTAATTGGATTTATTTGTGACTACATGAGGGCAGCACGGGCCCACGAGAGAAACTTTCGGTTTCGGTGCAGGAAGTGAATTGTTTTCTTGAGCTGCAAGTTTCTACAATAGACTGGAAAATCTCGCTTGTGACACTCCATGCTTTTTCATCTATCAAAGGCTCATCAGTGTAGCTGGACGAATGCTTTTAGCATCTTGAGCAAGAAGGGACCAATTGTAAATAAAACGCTGCTATTCCTCACTGCTCATGAATGAAATGTTATGTTAAGCTTCTGATATGATTCATTCCCCCAGTATGGGTTAAAGCATGAATCTATTTTTACCTATTAAAGGTGGTCAACTGATTGTAAGCCAGCTGGACAGAAGGCCACGGAGAGCTCCTGGTCGTGTGGGCCACCCTTAAAGCTGGGGTCTATCACGCCTGGGCATTTCATCACTCTTTGTTTTATTTCCAAAGGAGATGCGGACAAAGACAGCAGTGCTGATCAGAAGAATAAGAAGGGTGTTAAGAGACGCCGGGAGGAACATGGAAGGGGCTACTTTGAATTTATTGAAGAAAGCAAATACAGCCGGTAAGGACGGAAGTAATGGCCTTCATTATCCATGAAGTGCCACTTTTAATATGTATTGGCTTTAAGAGCCGATGCCTTACCTGTAAGTGAAAATACCCTCTTTAATAAAGTGTAAAACATCTGAGGGTCATACTAAAGATTCTTGCCTTGCAGTGCTTTTGTGTAAATATTCTGAAGACTGCATAGTCTATTATTTGATTGGGTTTTCAAACCTTGATCACATTTCATTGTTCCTCACTTTTGGCAGCGGGTTGATTATATGGCCGAGAAACTCCTTTGGCTTAAAGTGAAAACATTCACAGTCTTATGAAGGGGTGGGGGCGTCATGTCCAGAATTCAGTCTCACGTAGCTGAACGCATGTCTTGGTGAAAATTGTCGTCTTTTGGTAACAAACCACGTGCAGGATATGAGCAGGATGAGGTTGGCGGGATAACGATTCAACGATCTATTGGGTCACCTGTGACTTGTATGCTACATTTGTTTGTCTTCTGAATTAATGTTGATTTCTTGCAGGATGTTTGGTTAAAGGTGTTGAATGTGTACCGCTGTCCTTGTCGTCCAGTTGAATTTTTATTTTGAGTGAATGAATGTCATTTTTTTGTGTGTGTGAGTGAAATGACGCCGCAATTATTGGTTGACAAGTATTTGGTACTCGTACGGGTAAGTACAGCGCACTGTATATGGACTGTTTCACATTCAAACATGAATTTAGATCAGAGCTGTTCACCAGATGTAGAATTGGACATGCCACAATTATTTGGTGCTCTAAATTCAGCCAGAAAAGGTGTACTTTCCTTTAAAAATTAATTTGCATATACAGTACTCTGTGAAATTTTAAATACACCCCCCCCATTTGTGTGCAGTCTATTTAAGGCTGTGTGCTGAGGTAACTCATTGGTAACGTATGAAATATAGTGCAGCAAGGAAGATGTGGATATATAAAGGATTTAACTTTAAAGCAAATCTATGTTGAGGCAACAATTTGTGCTTATTTTGTATGGGTAAATATTACACTTCGAGAAAAGAGCACCCACATGTAACAGCTATGGAATACTGAGTAGGAGTAGGACGTCTACCTAGCATTCCTTAATGTGTTACACGTTCTACATTGATAGAATTAAGTTACTTTTACTTAGACATAGTCCTGGCCCACTCCCCACCCTCAGACACAGCAAACAAGCTCACAATATAGATCCTAGATCGATATCCCTCCATCTACCCCAGACCAATGTCTTGTATTATATTTTTTGTCGTATATTTTGATTTTGTTAACCTTATAGTTGCCGAACACAACAGTGAATATCTATGTTAAATGTGTACCCGATAACCATCCCAAAATAAGTTTTGCTGCTAGTGATGTACTTGATGCAAAACTGCTCTGTGCACATGTAGTTACGGGAAGTGTAGTTCACATTCTTACACGCCGATTATGCTCAAGTAGGATGCTCTTATTTAGAGGTCGTGTTAATTAGTATCAATGTAACCATAACCCTGTTGTGTATAGCCACTGATGCTTGGTTGCCAAACAACCTGAACACCTAAGAAAAAAATCAAACTGCTTAGGTGTTTATTGTGCAGACATTACAGCTTACAGAACTCCTTTTTACTGCTGTAACTAAAAAATCAGGAGTTGGTATGCCTTCATTGCTGTAAGACTGCCTCATAGTAACATGAGTTAATAATGTAATAAGAGAGAATTAGAAATAGAAAGAATAATATAATATACTGGAGATGTCTGATTTTGCACAATAGACCTAGGTTTGTGTAGAAAAGCAAATGTGACACTAGTTTCCATTAGGAGTGTAGAGCGCATTCATATCCCATCCGGGTCTGTCTAGCGGTTTCTCACTTTTAATGGCTTTGCCTTTATTGTTTCAGGGCTAAGTCTCCCCTGCCACCCCTGGAGGAAGAGGATGAAGAGTTTGACGACACGTTGGTTTGTCTCGATCCATGTGAGTGCATTCCATTGAGAATATGTTGTCTGATTGAAAAATTCATAACAAATTGCCAGTCATATTCATGCTCATGCCTGGCAAGAAGCTGATGGCATTTGTGTAGCAGTACACGTCGTCAGTGGTAATGCAAAAAAAAAAAGGTCCAGTTGTGCTTAAATTTACACCACAAGAAAAGCACAATGCATTGCTTCCGCTCCGGCTCGTAAGCAGACACTTAATCCAGTGTATAACAGTAACATGGTAAATGTAACTTTTACTATACAAAAAGCTTGTCCGTACTCTCCTGAAGTATTTCCGTTTTTGACTTTTTTACTTTAATTCCTACATTTCGAAGTCAAATCTTTTTTTACACGTGTGAAATCAATTGTTCCTTTTTTTTTTTGCTTGCTTGCGTGCATAAAAATGTAACCCATACGAAGAAAAGATGTAAGCTTTAAGTTTAGCAGTCACCTTGTTTTGAACTTGATTTGATCTCTTAATGATGTTTTATTTAAGAACGTAAATTAAGTGAGGATTCTTCACCTAACATTGTCTTGTTACAAAAACAATGGACAATTGGCTACAATAAATCTTGGTACTTTTGGTTCTTGGGTACATTTAAAGGTTCATACTTTTGTACTGCTCCTCAAGTGGAGCTCTTAAAGGACTTCTACTAGATTTGTAATTTGCCCTTTCACTTTCTTCTGAAGTGGTGTGTGAAAAGATTTTTTTTTTTTATAAATGGTCAACTTGCCAAAGTGAATGACCAGTACACACTTTGTTTCAAAGCTATAACATGAATATCGTTTAGATTTTTACCTTCTGTGTTTGTACAGACAACTGCGACCTTCACTTCAAAGTGTCCCGAGATCGTTACAGTGCTACTTCGCTTACAATGGAGAGCTTTGCCTATCTGTGGGCAGGTGGTCGAGCCTCCTATGGTGTAAACAAGGGCACTGCTGGCTTTGAAATGAAGGTAAAATTACACCCCTTCCCCCTTTTTTTTTTTTCTTCTTTTTTTTTTTTTCTTGTGTGAGAGTTTTTGGAAAAACACATTTTCAATCTATATCCATATTTTTATAGGTTATTGAGAACATTCCAGTGAAGCATGTGAAGAGTAAGAATGTGGAAATACATGATGTCCAAATTGGTTGGTCACTGGCTAATGGCAGTTTGCTTTTGGGTAAGTGCCTTGATTTTGAGTAATCCCTTTTAGTTAATGTACTTTCTTTATAAGAAACTTTGTTTTTGTGCCAAACATGGTTATAATGCTGCATAACTGAATTTTAAGCAAGTAGGTCTAATTAAATTGCATTGATTTGGGTCATAAGAAGCTTCTTCTGGTGTGGATTAGTCTCTAGGGATTTGTAGAGGATTTATCTCCCTTGAACATCCTGACTAATTTCTCTTTAATGGTTCTCTGTAGGAGAGGAAGAGCATTCATTTGCCTATGCTGTCAAAGGGAAGAAGACGACAAACTGTGTGACTGAAGATTATGGCGAGACCTTTGATGAAAATGATGTCATTGGCTGTTTTATTGTAAGATATAAGCATTGCTTCTTTACCACTAGACTTAGGTGTATGTTTATACAAGCTTACCTACACACATGACATGTTTATCTAACTTTCATCATAGAATTTTGACGGGGATGAAGTTGAAATTTCATACTCTAAGAATGGGAAGGACCTTGGAGTGGCATTCAAAATCAGCAAGGAGGCACTGGCAGATCGAGCCCTTTTCCCTCATGTCTTGTGCCACAACTGTGCTGTGGAGTTCAACTTTGGCCAGATGGACACCCCATATTTTCCTCAGCCCGAGGGCTTCACGTTCCTCCAGCAGATCCCTGTGGATGAACGTGTGCGTGGACCCAAGGGGCCTGAGACCAAAAAAGATTGTGAGGTAAGGAACGTGACAGTCCATTATGCTGCACACAACTGAAGTTGTACATAATTACGTTCGATGAGGAACCCAATACATTGTTTCTTGGTGGAACCATGGAATACATTATACTAATTGCAATTAACTAATACTCATTGCAAGTACACTTAACATAATTTACAGCTTGTTGCACAAGTAGTGGAAGATGGTCATGATTCACTTGCACAGAATCTCTAGACAAATCAGTCCGAACAGTCTTTAGTTAAAACATGATCTAGCAAACATGCATGTAACTGGTAAGGTAGTTATGCAAATGAGGGACTTCTACTCTGTGGATTTCTTGGCGTACAAAATGTTCCAATCTTTTTCCTCTCTCCCTCTGTAGGTGATTGTTATGGTTGGCCTTCCTGGAGCAGGAAAGACCACATGGGTGACGAAGCATGTTGAAGAAAACCCTGGCAAATACACCATTCTTGGAACAAACACTATTGTTGAAAAGATGATGGTGAGCAAGAATAATGGTTTAAAATCTTCCCTGTCTGTTCGAGATTACTTGTATAATGACGTCTGTACATCTGTTGACACCTACAGATTAACAGCTTAAAACGACAGAACAAGGACACGGCCAAACTCGTCGCCATCTCTCAGAGCGCACCGCTCTTCCTTGGCAAGTTCATCGAGATTGCTGCCCGCAAGAAGAGGCACTACATATTTGATCAGGTGGGAATATTGCAGGGTTGGGTTTTCTACTGAGGCTATGAGATGTCTACATGCAGCTTTATGTTCCAAAAATCTAAATTTGTGATTCGCTTCCTCCTAGACAAACGTCTCTGCCGCTGCTCAGAGGATTAAGATGTGCCTCTTTGCTGGCTTCCAGCGCAAAGCTGTGGTGGTCTTACCCACAGATGAGGCCTACAAGGAGAGGACGCAGAAAAAAGCCGAAACTGATGGCAAGGACGTCCCTGAGCATGCTGTGCTTAAAATGAAGGGTGAGGCCCTTGCTCTGATTTATAGACAAACTACAGAACATGACAAGTTGCATACTGGGTATTAGGAATGTTTTATTTGACTTCTAATGTAAACATATCCACTGTTCCACAATGGATTATTGAGATTCGCGTATAAAGTGGTGCCTCCGTTCTCGTTAACGCGTCCCTGAAGGCTTACTGATTAACAAATGGCAACCAACGAGCAAAAATCTTCCCATACAGATTCATTTAAAATGAATTCATCCATTCCATACCCCCAGAAATCCACACTGTAGATAGCATTCTATGCGTTTAAGGAGTTTGTATTGTACAGGTGCTCCCTTGCTTCCTTGATTTACAATGAGGATTTGTTCCAATAAATTTACATTTACAGCATTTAGCAGATGCCCTTATCCAGAGCAACATACAGTTTAAGCAATAGTGGATTAAGGACCCAAATGTGACAGCTTTGGCAGAGGTGCGATTTGAACCCTGTATATTTATGTTTAAAACGTACTGCTTACGTGATGGTATCTCCTCTAATTTAATGAGTAATGTATTGAATGTAAAAGGTAAAAGCAAAACATTTGCTGAAACCATGTGCTTAAATTTTTTTTTTTTTTATATTTACCTTTTAGTTGGCCATCATTTTCTAATGGTTATAAGGACCCACAGGCGTTCTGTATACGGTACTGTATATAGAACTATTAAAATACAGAGAAACAGGATAAATCCAGCAAAGATCTCCACTGAGCGAGGGGAATTACACTACAGTTTATTAAATAGCACATGGCTAATTTACTGCAGATGACGGTTTGAAAACGTGTAGAGGAAAATGGGGATCTGTATTGTTTACATTTCAGACATAAAAGATTTTCCTATCAATGTCATATCTTATTGCATTCACAGTCTTAGTAAAAGTGGAATTAAATGTGCAAAACCTAGTAATTACTAGGGCTGATGAGAAAAATCGATTCTTTAAAGGATATCGATTCAAAATGCCCCAAAATCGATTAAAAAATGCGTTGAAGTTTTATTTGGCGCCGCTCCTACTCCCGAGCGTACTGCACATCGCATTACGTATCCACTCTGCCACCGTGCAACAAGCCTGTTAGCCGGCTCCCGTTGTTTGAATGGAACGACCTGATAGCGGCGCTGTGAGCTAATCACATGGCACGTAACACTTTTCAGACAAGACGTTATGCACTATGACCTGGTGACATCATGTGACTAAATTAACCAATCAAACAATACCTGGAAATTAAATGAATAGTTACCCCCAAAACACCCATAAGGGGAATAAATGTACCACAAATTAAAACGAAGTATACACGGGACATGACAGGCACACTTTGGATTCTACAATGTCCCGGGGAAAATGAGCACAATTGTTGGTGCAATATGGTTAAAAAGACTGAAGTCTATATTTTGTTTTAAAGAGTTGCAAAATATTAATGCACTATGACTGTAAAGTCTGTATTTTATTTTTGATTAAAGGCTAATGCACTATGGTAGACTTTTGTATTAATATAATTTGAATTATTTGCTCATTGATGGATTTGTTTTTATTATTTAAGATAAAGCCAGGCAGCTAAGCTAACCTAATACTGGTCATTTTAGTTGCAGAATTTTATGTACAATCTTTTGTATAAATATAAAATGATGCAAAAAGATTTGATACAGGAAGGAGCCTAAAAGTATTGTTTTAAGTAAGTTCTATTTGTTTACATTGTCGTTTCAACTTGTCAATCACACAATTTAAACAATTTATAGACCATTTGAATTGAAAAATCGTTTCTGAATCGAATCGCCAGACAGAGATTCGCACCCCTAGTAATTACAGTTCTTGTCTGTCCTACACAGGATTGTATGCCTTGCCGGAAGTGGGTGACTGTTTCTCTGATGTCACCTATGTGGAGCTGCAGAAGGATGAAGCTGTCAAGCTCTTGGAGCAGTACAAAGAAGAAAGCAAGAGTGCTTTACCCCCAGAGAAGAAGGCCAACCAAGGCGCACAGAAGAAAGGAAACATCCGCAACCGTGGCGGAAAGGGCCAGTTCAACCGCAGTGGCGGCGGTGGTGGTGGCGGCGGCGGCCAAGGCCATCGTGGCGGCAGAGGATCGTACCACGGCCGTGGGAACTTCAGAGGAAGTAAGCGCAGATATGTGCATCGGATGAAACATCTGATCTGATTAAAATGTCGTTAGAGCAGCTGTGATGTTTCTGAACTGTTTGTTCAGATTTATCATCAGGAACTGGACTCTGTGGGTGGCACTCACCCCGCAGCGAGAAGGTCCTGGCTTTAATCCCTGGTTTAATCTACGATCGATAAATTAACGCAGCCTTTGTTCAGTTCAGAAGAAAATGATCCCTTTAGATGGCATGTTTAATAATTAACATATTGCCGAATTACTGAAATTGTTTTTATTGGTAACTGTAAACTCCAAAGCCAAGCCTGCTCTTCACGGTCAAAGTAGTTTGTAAATCTGGAGCATGCATTAAGACGAGACAAATTAATTTCCTTAGTATACAGGGTCAAAGTTACAGGAAACATCAGGTCCTGCTTTATGGACTTTTTGCAAAGGCAGCCAAAACAGTTGAGGTTTCCTCATTGGTAGTGGTTTTCAAATTATTATTACATGGATTGTTGTCCTAGTTCTCCAAATTTGATTCTGAGGGATTCAGTGCTGTGAAATTGGTCTTCCTGGTCCTGTTGTTGAAATCAATGGCAGTGATACAACAGCTGTGTATTCTGATCTCAGGGAAGTCATTTCCATTTTCAGTTACCTGTTGTACCCAAGTTTGCAACACTGAGACAATTATGGTCATCTTGGATATGGCTCTTTCCCATTGGGGGGGGGTGCTACCCATGTTCCCAATATGGTGCCCATGTTCCCAACATGGCCTAAAAGACTGGGCCCCCTCAACTGTCAGATTTGTATTTTTCACTGTTGTTTAAATAAAGGGTGTCCTGTAGCTTTTGATTCACTCTGTACATGCCATTTCTCCCTTTTTTCTAGTGCCGGTGCACCGTGGAGGATTTTCTCGGCCACAGCGAGGTGGGATGCCCCCTCCTTTCCGTGGAGGCTACCCCAGCCGTGGCGGTTATGGCCATAATGTTGGACACCCCAGTAGGAATATGGTACCCAGAGGACCTCCGGTCAGACTCGGCATGGGTAACATGGGAAGCAGAGGTGGATCCATGAATCGCGGCAAACCCATGTCCAGAGGCAACTCTAGCCGTGGAGGTGGTGGGCCCAGCCGAGGCAACTTCACCCAGGTGGGTGGAGTCAGGTTTCTGTGATTGTAGTGTGGATGAGGACTTGGTTAGATTTAATGTAAATGTTTGTCTAAACAGTTTGCCAGATTAATTTAACGCTACTTTAGATGTGATTTAGACAAATATTGTTTTTGTAATACTTTAATATTAATAGTTTTAACTGGCAACCAGCTGGGCTACCAGCACACTGCTCTAACAAAAAGCGTTTATGAAGTTTCTTTTTTTTCTCTCTCCATTCATCAGCTGCAAAACGGCAGTTTGTGTATATCAGACAAGCTGATATTGGCTTCTTCCATTAAAAAAAAAATGCATACATCAGTCAAACACTAGTGCATGATCTGCAGGTTTCACCTCCGGCCACAACAGATTTAAGGTCAAATAAAACATCTGAGCCAGAGGATTTCATTGAAGTTCTTATTTTTCATGCTGGTTAGTTTGCAGAGTGACGGAGGCACATCTAGAAATTTACTTCGACATTATATACTAAGGCTTGTGGCGTCTTCTCATGGTAGTTTGACTAATTTAATGTCAGCCATGGGCTTTTGAAGTAGAATGCAAGCGTTTGTGGTGCCTGTACTAGCAGCAAGCTTAAGTGTGGTATTACTCTTAAAATGTTAATCCAACATAACATGCATAGATAATTGAATGTCAGAATTGTATTAAATTGCATGGAACGATACTTGATACGTGATTTCATTTGCAATACTGACTTCAATTTTGATTCTCTTCACAATTGACATTCCATAAAGGCATTCCCTTTTTTCTTTAATGTAAACAATGCACCATTATTAACAAATATAACTAGTAATATAAGTGCCGTCTTAAGTTGAGTGAGACTAGTTTGTCAAATACCTTTTTGTATTAATTGTGTAGTGCTTTATACTTTTTTTTTTTTTTTTTTTTTTTTTGTACATCGCAAATCCCTTTAGGTTCCATTAGCCAGTTACCCCATTTAGTTTAAATGCCTTGTATGTGATTGCGCCCTCTGGTGTTCAAAAACCGCAATGGCTGATGTTTATACAGAAGTACACTTAAGAGCTGCATGATTCGTGTAATGAGGCATCACTACACCCCTGGTTATTCCTTTTTTTCTTTTTTTTTTTTAAACTCGACCCTTTATGTGTTTTGTTGACTGTAATTTTCCAATCACCGTTTGCAGAAATTCCGTGGCCGTGGAGGAAACCATCAGAATCGTGGTGGATATGGCAACCGAAATGGAAACTATGGCATGAATAAAGCTCAAGCCTTCAATCAGAGCTGGCATCAAGGGGTGAGTAATTGATCTACTAAATTGTGTTCTTTTGCTTTTTATATCGAGGCCATTATTTTGTGACTGACACCCTGTTTTGGTCCCTTCAGTTCTGGAGCCAGAAGCCATGGAGTCAGCAGTACCACCCAGGATATTATTAAGTGGGCGTTTGCGTTAAAGACTGGTGGCTTGTGGAGTCCTTGGAACCACGGTTGCTAACTATTTTACCCTGTTTTAAAAAAAAAATCCTACACCTTTTAAATAAGAGATTACAAGCGGATGTACATTCCACGCCCCTGCAAAGACCCATAGATGCGTGATGGGTTCCCTCTTCCACGTGTCTGTAAACTTGAGTTTTCTCCTTATTTTAGATCCCATGTTTTGATATCATGAGTCACACAGTTTGTTCTGCATGGGATACTTTTGAATTTCAGGGTTCTGCATTTTATTCTGTACAATGTCATTTTTACTAAATGTAAATTATTGTTTTGCAAGTACTTTTGTGAGGGTCATAGCATTTGCGTCATATCCAGCAAGTTCCTGAAATCTCCTTTTAGAGCCTATTGATAGTAATGGTAGTTCTATAGCAGCGAAAAACCTTTTCAGAAATCTAAAGATGGTTGCTGCACTTTTTTCTCTCGAGTTTGTTCTTTTCACTGTATTTCAATCCAGTGTGTACTAACTAAACTCCATAGGCTTACAATAAATGGGCCATTTGCTTTTGTACAACTTGTATTTTTATTGGTCTTCTACTGTTCAAGTCAAAGGTGGTAAAGCCTTTGAAATTGACTACATTTCTCTGTAACCAGCTCTGCTTTAGAATATAAAACATTAAAAAGATTTCTGAACTTATGGAATAGCAGTGATTATTTTATTTTTTATTATTATTTTTGGCTGATGCTGAATATCATGCATCTGTCCCTGCCTTCAAGCATCCACCTTCTGAGGTGTAAAGATGTTTGATCAAGAGGTTTCTGGCGTGCAACCTAGGTGAGCTTGTAACTTGTACTGTGCTACAGAGCCGAAGCAGGATTAGGATCCAAATCACTGGGTCGACCCATTATTCGTATTGTATAAACCATGAGCTTGTTCACTGGAAACTAGAAATGCATATAACAAGTATTTTGACAATTTGACACCAGCCTGTAGTACTGTAGTTAATGGTTGAAATAGGTACCAAAATTGGGACATAAATCTCTGCAAATATTACATCTTTTTTTGCAGAATGCTTTTTAATTAGCTCTTCTAATGATAATTTCAGCTTGTACCCATTGAGCTTATTAAAATCTGATCTTAATTGATTGCTTTGGTTTGCTGGGGGTTTTTAAAATTTAGCCGTTATGTTAAAAAGAACACTGCAAATCTTATTGTAGGATTGATACTGTGGCAGCTAATTTTTAACCTTATATTTAATAAAATGTATTGTTTAAAGAGCACATACCTGCCTTTTGGTATATAAGCCTGTTTTTGGCGTTCCCAGATTAAACCTCCCTTGTTAAAAAAAAAAAACAAAAAAACATTTTCATGAAGGCTGTGATTGGTAAATGTTGGTTACATTTTAGCTGAGTTTATTGGGGCGTTGCTGTTTTAGGTGTCGGAAGTGGTCTTTTAATGTTTTGTATCGTGGCGCTAATTTATCCAACAAAGGTTAGTCTGTCGATTTGATATTGCACATGTGCTCACTGAATTTGAGACGCTGTAATAAACTTCTGAAGTGGTTTCCCATTTGTGCTGTCTTTTTTAACTTTACTATGTGGATTTTATCCTTATTTCTCAATGTAATAACATTGCTTATTTGACTCCCAGGTCAAGTTTATTTCTGAACTGCGCATGCACAAGGCCTGACAAAGTGTTTCTCCAAGTAATCCTCAGGGACGTAGAGTTTCCTAACTTGAATAGTGAATAGTGGAACAACATTAATAATCACATGAATTGCTGAAAAGCTATTAGATACATTCTGATAAACAAGATTGTTTATGTGTGTGTGTCTGAGTGGGGGGAGGGTGGGGGTGTTACGTTAAACTTGACATCGAGGCAACTTTTTACCCCTCTACACTCTCGTAACACAACTCTGTTTACGGCGTGTTGTCCAAATTGTAGTAAAGCATATACAAGATAGGAAAGATATCGGATTAAACTGCCATCCGATCTCCGATCCAGTGATTTTGCCACATATCGGGCCGACACAGAATATCGGATCAGTACAACCCCAGTTTCTAGTAATGGTTGCAAGAAAGCTGGTACCTAGCCAGCAGTGGGTTCACTTCCACAGTCCAAAAACATTTTAGATTAATTGATTACTCTCTGCAGTCTGTGTGTGTATATACAGCATATATACAGTGCATCTGGAAAGTATTCACAGCGCTTCACTTTTTCCACATTTTGTTACATTACAGCCTTATTCCAAA
>JAVSBV010000087.1:1131462-1143764 GCA_033117975.1 Parotocinclus spilosoma | reverse complement strand
TATATATATATGGTCATTATACTACTGTGAAAAAAGTAATCTCTAATGCTGACCTAAGACTATTGCACAAAAATTAAATAAGATCTAAAAATGGTATAAAGATTGGATAATGATACAAAGAACTGTGACTCCCACTTTGTGGTTACTGTTGGAGGGAAGCCATTTGAGCATGAATAATAACCCCCCCATGCATTAAGAAATACTGTAGCATATTGAGCTGGGTGTGAAAGAGCCTGTGACTGTGACTGGTCTGCATACAGTCCAGATTATTTCCTCATCTACACTTTATTGACTCTGCAGAAAGTTGGCAACCTGCCTTCACATGCAAATGAACCTGACTGTCATCCCATTCATAATCCATAGGGTCCCAAATATGTTCTGTCGGGGTAAGGTCAGGACATTGTGCAGGCCGGTCAAGTTCTTCCACACCAAACTCACTCGTCCATGTCTTTTGGACCTTTTTTATTTTTGCACTGTTGCATAGTGTTATTGGGACAGGAAGTCAAGCGTTTGTAGAAGCAGTCCGCCTGCCTAGGTGCCTGATTTTATACACATGTGGAAATAGAAGTGATTGGAACACCTGAATTGAATGATTTGAATGGGTGTGTGAATACTTTTGGTAATATAGTGTAACTAACAAATGAGTGGCCTTGATACTACATTACGTTTACAGTATTTAGCAGACACCCTTATCAAGAGTAAAAATGCTTTACAAAAATGATTTAAGACATCAGTAACATAATCTATTTCTAATAATGAGGTATCTAAACAAGAGTACACATCTGAAACTGGTATGGTTTTTTTTTTTTAAACAAAAAGGGGGGCAACAACAGTGCCCAAGCTTGCTAATGCTCTTATGGCCTTCCCAAGTGCAGTGGAAATGATTCATATTCAGGAATTTTCTTTCCTTCTGTGATATTGCCCAGTAATTTCTATATACCTCTGCCTTTTTTGCAGTTTGTAATTTCTCCTGTCACGTGACGTGTGCTGATAAGGCTCCCTCTGTATGCCCAGTCCCACTGGACCAAACCAAGGGCCCTCTGGGTATCGACCCACTGCGGGGCATTGGCACTGCTTATGAGGGTTACGTTCGGGTGAGCTGCTTGCCAAAATTTAATGAATAAATATTTGTATAGTCTTACTTGTAATAGGGTCCACCCCCCAAAACATACGTTTCCCAAAACTACCAGATTTTCAGCACCAGGGGGCATCAAAAGCACCTGTAAGCAACTCTTGCACAGAATCTCCAGTTGCAAACTCTTACGTGCTGTTTGCGTCTAGGACAGTATAAACTCACTGGTCACTTTATTAGGTACACCTCACTCATCGGTTTTCACTTACCGTACAGAAACCCTTTGTAGTTCTACAATTGCTACAATTATTGTAGTCCATCGGTTTCTACACATTTTTGTTAGTGTTAGTCCCATTTACTCTGTTCTCTAATAGTCATGATCAGTGTCATTGCAGGGAAAATAAAACGATCCACCACCAAAAAAGAACCCGATATGTGCTGGTCCTAATGGGGTTCTGACCATTAGTAAAAGGGACTGAAAAATGTGAGTGTTGAAACATGGAGGTGTACTTAAAAGTGACTGGTGAGTACATATTTGATGTGGGATATCTCAAATATATTTTAATATCTGCCTGAATAGTGGAATGATGCTCATATTTTTTGTGGAAGTTTTTGTGGACCGAAAGCAATATTATAGGGCATCTTTGAATTAAAAATAGGTTGCAGCACTGACCAGGATAAGTGGAGCCAAAACTGAAATCAAGAGACATTGAGGGCTGGGACTCTGGTTCAGGGTCTGAGTGCAGGCTGACCAGGTGGAGGTGCCATCGTTTCTGCTTGTGCCCAATGAGTTCAAGCAGCTACCCATATCTAGATCTAGCTCCACCTCCACTAAGATCCCGGTGAGGAGAGGCAGAATACAAAAATAATAAAAATGATTTAAAAATGATTGATGGCACTTTATGGCACTACCATAAATTACCTGTCTAGAGTTGTTCATGCCTTGCGCCCTGTTGTTGACTAGGCAGTGGATTCCTGGTGACTAAGATCAAGCAGATAAGACGTTAAAAAACTGCCTTAATAACAGTGAGAGAATATTTTCTTTCTAATATTCCTGGAATATATACTAACATGTTTAAAAAACACAGGTGCCAAAGCCCACTGGTGTGAAGAAGGGCTGGCAGAGGGCCCTAGCTGTGGTCTGTGACTTTAAACTCTTCCTGTATGAGCTTGGAGAGACCAAAACCACTCAGCCTAGTGTGATAGTGAGTCAGGTCATCGACATGAGGTTAGTAAAGTCTCCTTTAGAGAGCATCAGTGAATAGCTTTTAAGTGTTGTGGCTCATGGTTGCTCTTTGGCTTCTGCTTCTTCAGGGATGAAGAGTTTTCGGTGAGCTCTGTCCTGGCCTCAGACGTCATACATGCCAACAGGAAGGATGTCCCCTGCATATTCCGAGTAAGTGTGCGTACGTTGGTGTGTATTCTCTTATGATGAGAGTGTGAAATAATGTGGCACTTCCTTTCAGCACAGGTGCTTTAGATGACTGTAGCTTTACTTGGGCCGGGACAATACACTCACTGGCCACTTTATTAGGTAACACAAATATCTAGTCAGCCAGTGATACGGCAGCAACTCATTGCATTTAGGCATCTAGACATGGTTAAGTAGAACAGCTAAAGTTCAAGCCAAGCATTAGCATGGGGACAAAAAGGAACTTTGAACATGGTATTGATGTTGATGCTATAAGGGCTGGTTTGAGTATTTCAGAATCTGCTGAACTACTGGGATTTATAATCATCTTTAGGGTTTACAGATAATGCTCCAACAATTTCCAGTGAGCAGCAGGCTTCTGGGCAGGTGAGTCTGGTGAGTCTCGATTTCTGCCGCAACACTGGGACGTTGGGTCAGAATTTGGTTTAACAACAACAATGAGGCATGGCTCCATCATACCTAGGATGAGGGATATTCTTATCATGCTTTGGGCCCCTAATACGCATTAAGCATCTTTAAATGCTTCCGGAGTATTGTTGCTGCCCATGTTCATCCCTTTATGACCACAGTGTATCTTTTGATGGCTACTTCCAGCAGGAGAACACACTATGTCACAAAGCTGAAATAATCTCAAACTGTTTTTTTTTTAAATGTGACAATGAGTTCACTGTACAGTCCCCAGACGTCAATAAAATAAAGCGACTTTGTGATGTGGTGGAATGGACGGTTCACATCATGGATGTGCAGCTGACAAATGATCAGCAACTGCTGAAGTGAAGTGAGAACTGTTTTCACAAAGAATAAAGGCAGTTTTGAAGGCGGTTCCAAGCTAGTACTGGCATGGTGTACCTACTAAAGTGGCTGGTGAATGTAGGTGAATACATATACAGAAAAGAATGAAAAAGATAAAGTTTTTTATTAATTATAAATATATACAAACGTTACAGTGGTTCTCGCTGTTTTCCTTTTGGATGGCGGTTATCAGTAAACTTCTTAATACCCGTTGTGACTTATATATATGTTAAAAATAAGAATGCAGAATAGGAATACTCGCATCTTGACTCAGAGCTGTGGTAATTTTGACATCAAATTTGGATTTAGTTTAAAGTCTTTTGACTTTTATAATTTGGTAATTAGAGTTGTTTTTAGTTTTAGTCTAGTTTTCATCAACATTTCATTAATGATTATAGTCCACAGTCTATAGTAAGGTTCAGTTAACTTAAATATGAAATGTTTTATGAAATATGAAAGGGTGCAATAAATGCTAAAACCTAAATGCTTTTTTAAATTCCCTTCAATTTCTAAGTCAATATATACACTTAGACAAAGGAAACATCTTTTGAATCAATATCATAAGTTGCGAAGTTGTTGGATGCCGGGTTACGACTGCGCAACTAATTCACGTCTGAATGACAGAAAACTAATATGAGTAAAGCATTGTTTTCATTTCCAGTTTTCATTGGGCTTTTCATTTTTGGAAATGGCTCCAATATTTCTAAAAGATGCAAAGATAAGAATTACAGTATTGTACTAAATGGTTTCATGAGGTGTTTTAATTTGATTAATGATGTTGTTTAAAATAAAACACTGTGCAAAATGTCTAATCGAGTGTGTTAATGTCTAGTCAGTGTCCATTTTGGTCCATTGCTTGAGTTCAGGTGGCTCAGAGGTACCTATGGACCTATGTGAATTTCGGTGTAGGCTCCTGACACCATGGCTCTGTGTTATCTTTTTTTATAATCGTTCATGATGATTTCTCCTCAGGTAACGGCGTCTCAACTGTCTTCCTCCTCGGGGCAGAAAACGTCCATTTTGATTTTGGCCGACAGCGATCACGAACGTACCAAGTGGGTTGCTATGCTAAGCGAACTGCAGCGTATCCTTAAGAAGAACAAGCTGAAGGAGCGCTCCGTCTATGCACCCAAAGAAGCCTACGACAGCACGCTCCCTCTTATCAAAACCACACAGACTGCTGCTATCATAGGTACTGCAAATAGCCTAGCAGTTAAGGTACTGGACTCTGGACTTCATGGTCCAGGGTTCAAATCCCACCTTTGCCAAGATGCCACAGTTTGGTCCTTAAGCAAATCCCTAAACCTACCATTGCTTGGATTGTAAGACTGTATGAATTTTAAGTCGCTCTGGTAAATGCTGTAAATGTAAATGAGTAAGTGGTGCTTTTTCTGATGTTTTTTTTACTAGACCATGAGCGTGTGGCACTAGGTAACGAGGAGGGCCTATTCGTGGTCCATGTCACGAAAGACGGTAAGTTTGTAGATCTTTCTATGAAAATACTTAATATGAAAAGATAATAGCTACTTCTTTGTGCCATTTGACATCAAACTTTAATAGAGTAAAGATTTACCAGCGATACCTTGAACCTTATTCCATATCTTAAAGTTCATTTCTTATAGAAATTCTAAATATACAAACTACAGTCCACTTATATGTCGCTGTCTATATTTGGAGTACTGTATATCCAAATACTGAACGCTTTTTCAAAGTCTACTACTGTATTAATATTAACCACTTTTGATTTTATTGGAAGATCAAGACTAAAAAAAAACCTGCGCTGTCCTGCCAAGTTTATAACTAACAATTAAAATGGTGCGACTCTAGCAAGGATTTCATTTACTCTGTATTGTGTGAAATCAATTAAAGACATTTGGTGAAAAGCCGGCATAAACTGTGGAAAAATAATACTCCAGTACTTCTACAAGCATTAGTCTGTTATTAACATATTGATTCATTCATTATATTACAGTCTGGGAAAATATTTAGTCCATATTCAAGACTCTAAACCCATTTTGGTCGTAGATATGATATATTATTTAAAATTTGCGAGAATTAGAATTCCACTGGGTCACACTTGTGAAGTTTTTGTGCCTCACTAAAGTGAGACGCCAGCACAGTTAGCGAGTTTTTCTTGGATCTGTCTCATTATCTAGTGAGTGTCATTGCTGCGTACATCCTATGTAGGGTGTTCCTTATGAAGAGCTTGTTAACGACGCAGTCTACTGAGTTACCCATTGCATCACTGGTTGTTCACAGTTTCATGTCTGGATTGTAGTCTTTGCCATTTTATCACAATTTTAATATTTCTTTATGGCTTTTATGGCTTCATTTTGGAGAAACATAACACAGAGTTTTAATGAGATGTGGTGAGAAAAGGGAACAGATAAAATGTACACAAAACCTAATATGAGGACTAATGAGGAAACGTAAAGTTTAGCAGATTTAGCTGGTAACTGGACATAAATTAATGAATACGTATTAATATGTGAAATTTATAGAAAAGTATATTTGCGTAATTAGGTCCATATTTAACACCTGAGACAGAGAGCATCAGATGCATTTTAAAGTCTTTGACATAAAACTTGCATTTTAATTTATACAGTACTGTGCAAAAGTCTTAGGCCACCATTAGATTTGTTGTGTTAGCCACGTTATAATGATCATACATAACATACAGTCACCGTCATCTTCACCATTTTCCTGATCTTCATTCTAATCTTTGTAAGAGTTTTAACATTTTAGCCTGTTTCCCTTCTGAAAAAGCTGTTTCTGGGCTGCCACCCTTCCCAAAAGACCATTCCTGATCAAGCTTTTTTAGACTAAAGAAGGGTGAACTTGGCATCCCAATGAAGCTGCCGAAGTGTGACACTAAATACACTGCTCACAAAATGGGGCAATACTTCAAAATGAAATATCCCATAAATAAATATCCATTATTTTTGTGAGCAGCGCACTTGCCCCACTGTAGCCTATAGAAATTGGCTGTCTGTTTTTTAATATTGTATGTAAAATGTTCAGTGCTTACTGGTTGTAGTCTAAAAAAGAGGCTAAGGAATAGTTATATGTGGTCTAGATACCATGCTAAAACAATGCTACATGTAATCTTATAGTGGCCTTAGACTTTTGCACAGTACTGTATATCTAGGTACAACTATTTAAAAAAAATACATTTTACTTATTAACTATAGCTAGAGTTAAACTAAATAACTAGAATAATCTAGCTTTTATAATATATAATGTTTTATGTGCAAACAAGTGTGTACCTTTTGTAAAAAAAAAAAAATAATAATAATAGAAAGAAAGAAAAAAAGGTTAAAGCTACTTGTTACATGTGCAGTGAGCAAAGCTGGATCGTTTCCTCACAGTGCCTTGACAAAAGGAACCTTTTTTAAAATTTAAATAATGTTTTCTGAACTAAATGTGGAGAGTAATAATTTTAAAAATCAAGTGAAAAAAGTAAATATGTAAATAATAATATTTATAATTGTTTGTTAATTTCAAATCAGGAGCACTAGTGCTGCTTGATTAAAAAGTGTAGCTTAGGCTTTAGGTACGATAACACATTTTTTAAAATGATTCATCGACATGCATGGACATTGATAACACAAAAAACAATCTTTTTCAAGTTTTAATCTGAATTTTAAACCTTTCATTAAATCTTCTGGCTTGAGTTGAGACTCCAGCAATCTTTCAGACAACAGTACAAAGGATGTCTGGAAAGAAATACAGTGTGGTGTCTGGATAAAATGGTTCAAAAGCAAATGTATAGCTACTGCAGTCAGTCCTTAACTGGACTGGACGTAAAGACGTGAATGAACATCTGCGCTGGTTCTCCTGTTCAGAAATCATTCGTGTGGGTGACAACAAGAAAGTTCACCATGTTGAGCTGATGCCCTCCGAGCAGCTGCTGGCAGTGATCTCAGGCAGGAATCGACATGTGAGGCTCGTGCCCATGGCTGGCTTGGATGGTCGAGACACAGACTCCTTCAAGATGCCTGATACTAAAGGATGTCAGGCACTGACATCAGGAACGCTGCGCCATGGTGCCCTCACATGTCTGTGCGTGGCCATGAAGCGCCAGGTCATCTGCTACGAGGTCAACAAGAG
This sequence comes from Parotocinclus spilosoma, assembly GCA_033117975.1. NCBI lineage: Eukaryota > Metazoa > Chordata > Actinopteri > Siluriformes > Loricariidae > Parotocinclus > Parotocinclus spilosoma. The sequence continues at coordinate 1,136,358 of JAVSBV010000087.1, read as the reverse complement.
CAAAGCACGTCATCAGCGCCTCCGAGAGATTCAGGTATATACCTGAGACATTGAGAACCCATAATGAACCCTCATGTTTGATTTGTATGAGAACTAGAAAAAAATTCAACTAAAAAATTCAAGTTAGGACTAAAATCCTTTTCGTTGAAAAACCTTGTTTTTTTTAACAATTCATAAATTTTCTCACGTATTTGTCACGTATATTAATATTTTATATTTTGTATATGTTAATATTTGAGTGTTTGGAACGGATTCATTGGATTTACATTATTTCTTATGGAAAATAAGGTTTCAGTTCGGTTTTCTGACCCCTGGCGTTCCTCGTTCCAGGTGCCAGGAGTGGTGCAGTGGTTGGCGCTGGTGAGTGAACGACTCGTGGTGGGCTATCAGGCAGGCTTCATACGCTACAGCGTGCACTTGGACGCTCCGCCTGTTAGCCTCCTGCATCCAGACGACCCTACACTAGCCTTCATCGTGCAGCAGGGCCTGGATGCCCTCTGTGCTGTGGAAATCTCTAGCAAGGAGCTGCTGCTGTGCTTCAGCTGCATCGGCGTCTATGTGGACACCCACGGCAGACGCTCGCGCCAGCAGGAGCTGATGTGGCCTGCCGTACCTACTGCGTGCTGTGAGTGGATCCGACTGGTGATCTTTCCAAACAAAATATAATGCTGTATAAGTCTCAGAATGAGTTCAGGTTCAGGTGCAGTCTTTGGAATTCTGGCTAATACTGTACCGTTTTTATGTTATCATACTCGGTAGCATTGCTCATCACATTTCATTTCCCTACAATTTGCTCAAAGAGGGCTGTATGAAATGAACACAGTTGGTCTGCCAAAAGTCTGAAAGCACTAGTGAAGGTTTTTCGGTTTGGCATTTTCTGGAGGTTAAAACTTTTTTATTTCAAATCAAACAGTCAGCATAAGTTGCATTTTTTAAAATAATCTTAATAAGGTTCCGAATTTATTAGCATTTGGTATGTTCACCTTTTGCTGCAATGACAGCATGCACTTGAGCTGGCATGGACTCCAGAAGTTGTTATAATTATATGTATAATTTCACAATAATGGTATGCACTGTTTAATGACCATCTGATCAACATCAGTCCACTTTAATGACCAACAGCTTAACTATTCTAATAAATCATAACAGAAAATAAAAAGCAGTCCTTTAACTCAGTAGTAAATGTACAAATAATACCTGCTGTTCAAACATCAGTTTTGCTGTTTATTGTAGGACTTACGTTAACTGGCTAAACGAGTCACTGAGGGATGATCTTGGGTACTATCAGGGGCCTTTGAAAATCTTGGGAGATGAGGGCTTTCTCAAATGTTGGTTGCATTCATAGCTTTCCCTAAATAAATGTTAATTTCTCCATAGAACTTGGAATCAGTCTCCATTTTTGGAGGGAATAGATCATGTGAGCCTTGGCTTTAGCCATTCATCTAACTCTTGCCCCCTGGTTTTCACTGACTCAGTCAAATGTTCTGATTGGCTGTGATCCAGCACTGCACAGCCTGCCAGAAATACACTGGTCGCAGCGCTTTTTATACTACAAGATTTGGGCAAGACTTGAAGTTTGAATGATGTGAATACAAATCCCAGCACTGACTCTGTGTCTACTGATCCTGCTGCAGGCTACAGCGCCCCCTACCTCTCGGTGTACAGTGAGAACGCTGTGGACGTGTTTGATGTGCACACCATGGAGTGGATTCAGACCATGCCTCTCAAAAAGGTTAGATGTTTCTTCATGACAAATCTGTGATCTGGTTTTAGTTCATAATAAAAGTTTCTGTAATGAATGATGAATGTAGCTTCTGCCTCATACTCTTGCAAGGATGCATACTCCTCCGATGAGGAAACCAGAAAGAGTATATCTTTAATAGATCCATAATTGCTGACGTCAGAATGGACTCGTGCGAACAACAAAAGTTATGAACTTTCTGTTTTGAACTTTTGAACCACAAGAGATAGCTTTGAGACAGCTCTGGTTTTCTTTGATATGCTAACTTACCAGCTTCCCATTGGAAAAAAAACTTTCCCTTGATTAAATATGACGCCTTTCAAGTTGGCGGCATGTCCTGGACATAGCCTAAAGGATAGGCTTCCCTCACCCATTACTTGCTGGTTTATTAAAATATATCGTTTTCCCTTTTGTTTCTGAGATAAAGGGTGTCCTATGTCTTTTGACTCACCCTGCAGAGTCACACTTGTGCTCCGTGCAACAGCCACCTACACAAAAACACTGCTTTCACCAACATTTATTCACAATTCCATTCTGTTTAACTTGATATTGAGCACATTTTAGATTTTAGTTATGCTCCAAAGTGCACTTGAGTCACTTTAGGGCAGTATTAGTAAGGAAGCAGTGATATAGTGTTATTTGGGTAAGTCATGTCTTCAACATTCTAGTTCTTCACAGTAAGAGTATGCTGTTTGGAGTATGAATAAACAAAGTAAGCAGCGGAGGAAGAGCTCCGAAAACACTAATAATAAAACATTTAAAACAGCATCACCTCACTGAATATGTGGAATTTGACAAAGCTAACTCTGCTGAGAGTGCAGAGCCAGCAAACTATATGGAATGGAATTGGCAAAAATAATAGTAATCGGCTAATTATATATTTTAAAAACGGGAGATTAAGTAAGAAAATTGCATTCAGTGCATCTCTAATAATCACCTTTCAGCCAGCAGTCATGCAAATAATGTAAAAAGGACTAACGGCAGTTTTGATGGTAAGATTTGTAGGGTTATAACGATGAAATGCAAGGCAGAAATGTCACACCGGGCATCGTGGAAAGACGTGTTCTGTTTATTACGCCATCTGATGCTGTTGGATTTTGTAAACACTAGAGGGCAATCTTACATCATTATATATATCATATATACACAAATCTACCCTTCTGCAATTGGAAACTCATTATAGTAAATATTAATTTAATATTGCTTGGAGAGCTTGGTTGTTTATTTTGTTTTTTAGTTTATAATAGTACATAGTTATTTAAATTTAGTGAAACTGCTACAGTAAAACATTTTTGCTTTAGCATTATTTAAAACTCCTTTTTCATATTAAATCGCAGGGGACAATTTTTTTTTGACATTTTATGCTAGTAATAGTACACATTATATTACAATTTTATACCTCAGAAGTACAAAGAATATTATTTATTTAAGAAATGGTGAAGCAACATTTTATTTACCAAATAAAATAATTAAATGAAAAAATGTTTTTTTGTTATAAATAAATTATTCAAGAAAATGTGTTTTGCATTGTGTACACTGCATAAAGAACCTTTGAATCGTAAAGTTTAGTGAATCAAGACGGATATTGTTGCATCCCTAAAAACAGTTGCCAGCAAATATGACAAATAATCTAATATCAAATGTGATGAAGCAGATGATTTTTTTTTTAATGAATTCTTTTCATTTTTAATAGTAAGTGTCTATAATTGAATGTGTGCAGGTGAGGCCGCTGAACATGGACGGTTCCCTGAATCTCCTCGGCTTGGAAACGGTCAGACTCATCTACTTCAGAAACAAGACAGCAGGTATGAGATCATATAGGTGAGCTGGTTTTATGTCGCATGCGTGTGGTCTGTGCCTGGTCTGTAAACTGTGTGTGTGTGCGCGCGTGTGCGGCAGAGGGAGATGAGCTGGTGGTGCCAGAGGTGTCGGATAACAGCCGCAAGCAGATGGTGCGCAGTATGAACAACAAGAGACGTTTCTCATTCCGCATACCTGAAGAAGAGAGACTACAACAAAGAAGGTACATGAACACATACATGCGCACACGGGCTTCAAAAGCTTTACACGTCTCAAGGGGATCACTACAGAGCAGACTGCCTGTCTAGATGATAGTCGATGTTCTCTCTGTTTTGTCTTCTCACGTGTCCTGGTTGTTTTTTAATAGTATAAGATTACACAATGAACCAAACCACTGAAGGACAGCCATGTGTCGCATAACGTTCACTTTTAAACGGGTGCTCGCCGATTTACGATGGGTATACATTAAAACAAAACCACTGTCATTTGAATATATTTATTTATAATGCCGGGGAGTTTAATATGTACTGTATATATCAGAGCCTAAATTAAGCATTTAAGTATTTCCTCAGTACATTTCCCTGCATTCATTACTCCCTTATTCACCCTCACACTGCCATCCATCATCTATCACAGGACATGTGTAACATCTGTAAAACGTTTACACTAAACTACAGTTGGGCAAAATCAGGAAAATAAAACCAAATGTACAATAAATTATTGAAAGTCTTATTATGAAAAACTTATTGAGTAATGTACTGTATTGAAAGTTCCTCTTGAACTATATACAGTATACAGTTTATAGCTCACCTATCGTGGGGGTTACGTTTGAGGGGCCCCAGTGGTAGATAAAATCCGCTCAGTAGCGACCTTATATATATATTTTAAGGCTTATTTTAACGGTCACTGAGCCAATCGGCGCCCAGGGGACAGATCTGTGCTCTGGTTGGGCAGCTTCCATTAATCAGCCGATAGTGTCCCATGTACAGTCTCGTGTGGGCACACTAGCTCAAGCGGTAGTTCTGTATTGAACGTTTTCATTGTGCATTTATCCACTGATTAAATACATGCTGTATTTTATTTCAATGTAATATTCTATTAATATGCTTTTTATATTGTTTTAAAGTTTGTAGGCAAAAATAATTCAAATCATAAATACCTATATACCACGTATAAAAAATATATATATACGCATGTATATACAGTGTGTATATCTCTCTCTCTCTCTCTCTCTCTCTCTCTCTCTCATATATATATACACTACCGTTCAAAAGTTTTGGGTCACTTAGAAATTTCCTTATTTTTGAAAGAAAAGCACAGTTTTTTTCAATGAAGCTAACATTAAATTAATCAGA
>JAVSBV010000087.1:1113678-1131362 GCA_033117975.1 Parotocinclus spilosoma | reverse complement strand
ACACACACACACACACACACACACACACACACACACACACACACACACACACACACACACACACACACATACATACATACATACATACATACATACATACATACACAAGTTCCTGTGATTGAAATAGTTTCTGTGGTGTATTGTAATGCAGGGGAAACAGTTATGGTTAGTAACATTGTTAAGGATAGTTGAGTTTCCAAACGACGAAAGAACTTGTATCTGTCCAATGTCAAGTTTCTACCTTCAACTTGCTAGACTTGTTAAGACTTGCAGTGTGTTCAGGCTGGGATGCAGTGGGCTGTTCTACTTTAAAGCTGTCCTGACAAGCGTGTAGTTTTAAACACATTCACCCTTTGCATTCCTAGGCAAAGGGGTCCTTCGGTGGAAACTTTTCCAGGATGTGTTTTAGGGATTTGACGTTACAGTAGAGGCAGTGGAAATTAGCGTGACTGTTGTGAAAGATGTTGTGTATATGATTGAGTTGACAGGCTTTTTATAACATGCCTCTGTTAATACAAACCAACAGAAACCAGGGGATGATCAGAATGGCAGCTAGGTGTGATATTTGGATTTTCTAGTTTTATTAACATTTAAAGAAAATAACACAACCACTTTACCCGTTGAAAAACAAGACAATCAAATGGTGTGCAGTTGTGCTCCCATTGTCTTATCCATATTTAGTTTATCATCATGGTATTGGCTTTGAGATTGCAGTACCAATCTTAAATAATATGCTAATAAGTTTCTTGTGTGATTTATAATTTATTTATTTTGTGTAATTCTTTAGTTCATAAGCAAGCTTTAAAAGGTTTAATATTTAGTATTAAGCAGTGGCATGTCAATTCATTAGTTTGGTCAAAACTGGATCTATAATTAAAAATGAAAATCTCTTGATCTTTTGTTAGTTTTATTACAGGTATGTGCTGTTTTAATGTCTATTCAATCAATGTCTGTTCCATTTTTAGTGGAAAAAGTCTGTTTCCTAAATTAGCATGAATATAATATACATTTAAAATTGCAGCTGTAAACAGCTGGTCACCTAATTCTGCAAATTCATGAGTATAGGTGGGAATTGCTGTTTGAAAGCAGAAGTCCTTTATTTACTCAAACTAACGTCAGTCCTGTGCTTTCTTGCTTGTTAGCTTATGTTTGGACTAGGCTCTTTCAACTCAGTTGTTGTGTTTGGAGACTTTCTTGTTTATGTGGAAGACTTTTCGCTTTGTAACAGGCTCTTAATGGTATTTGTAAGGGTATGTGTCTGTCCTATTGTTAGTAGTACTTCTTTGTTTCTTCGCACTATCTGTATTTTCTCTCTCACCTATAACTATATAAACAGGTTCGCATTCACTCGACGAAGCTCTCTTCAATCGGATGCATTCTTGGATTTAATCAAACAAAAGTCCATTATACTATCCTGTTATGTTACGGCTGTCCACAGGACAGGGTTGAAACAGTACATTACTGTATTTCCTATTGTTAATTTTCCATAAATTAAAAATGTGGTAGCGTTAGGGGTGCTGTGTAGATGGTAGCATTCCACTTGTATTTTTAGTTGCCGATCTGACGCGTTTACTTATCGTGTGCACAGTCTTTTCATGATAATGTACTGTAAATATAAATAGTATTTATATCACAAAAAACTGTGATATGATGTCTGATATAACTGACTGTGCTAATGTCTGGTCAATGTCCATTCCGGTTAACATCCTGTTTCAGAGAATGCAGTGCAGAAGTGAAATGGCACACACCTGTACTCGGATTTGCACATCAATTAGACACTTTGTTTATGAAGGGAAATTTGAATAAAAACGTTGGCTAGATCACAATATATGGAAGTTGTGACCTTTAATTTTGCTGATTGATTGACTGATATGATTGAGATAGATACATTCTTTTTACCAGTAACCCCGCCCCAAAATAACTTTGTTTACAAAATTTGACACAGCGCTTAAAGTGAAAAGTTACTGGAGGTTTTATTTCTCTGTAGTCTGTCTGGCAAGGAACCATTCCACCCAAAGGAAAGTAGGTAAAGTACATTTAAGTATTTATGATATTATTATTATTATTATTATTCTGCATATTAAAAATGTATACACAACGTAAAACGAAACAAAGAAATACCCTTTGGGCTTTAGTGGTAATTTAATATAAGGAAAAGAAATCCCACATCAAGCAAGAAAAACCGCTTGGCTTACATGCCTGCTAAAACTAGAAATTACCTACAGTACCCGACTTCCTGAGTGTTCAAGGTAATAGATTATACTTTCACTTTTCATTAAACAGTCCCATGCATGCAAACGTGACACAACACGTGTACTTTAGAGCATCTTCAATAATGAGTGACATCCACTAGAGGGCAGATTACTGACAAACATGGTAGATCCTATACCAAACTTTACTACAGAAGTATACAACAAATTGTGTTGATACCATTTCAGAATTCGTTACATTACGGAGTACCATTCAGTATGAGAAATATATGATGTAAGACTGGCTGGCATCTCTGGAATTATAGGCAGGCATATTTAGTGTTCTGTGAAACAAGATGTTGACCAGAGAGTATAATGGGCTCGTAGTCTGCTTATGCGAATATATTTATATTACTAAATATAAGCGGTGTTTTTTTTTACAAGAAAACTATGTGTACACAATACGTAAATGCATTGAAGTTGCATGTGAAAACGAGTGGAACGTTACCATCTTCACAGCATCTCTAATGCTGCTGGATTTTTTTTAATTTATGGAAATTCACAAAAATACAGTCATTAACTGTTGCGACCCTATGTAGGGTTAAAAAACCGTAACACTGGGATGGTGTGATAGATGTGACACTTGTTTGATAAAAGCCAAAATACATGAATAATCTGTGTGTGTACTTTCAGTTAATAATTTGATAGCTGCAAAAAATCGGAGTTTGTGAATAATCCAAGTATATGTACCCATGGGTATCCGGATAAAGGGAAACATGACTTAGTAGCAGTAATCAGATTTCTACTTTGCAGTTTGCCTGTACTGTCACAGAATAATGTGATGTAAACTTTCAAATGAAACAACCAAATTCTTTATTTTATTGAGCATATACTGATGAACTGTTTTAGAATCTCCTAAAAAAATGTTTGGTAGCTGTTTCGCTGCTGCTGCTGCTATAGAAATAACACCTGAGATCTATGGAAAAAGTGAGAAAATGAAGACCTGGCAACCATGTTTAAATCTGCTAGCTGTTTCCATGACGGCTCAGCTCTGCATGCTTGCGCAGACTGAGAAAATCAATTGAAATAGGGTACTGAGCTGAAATTCAGCACTCTGTCTGATTTCTTAGTCTGATTACTAGATTGGAATATGGTGTTTACATGATTGATCGAATAGTCTGATAACTAAAATGGAGACTCTGCGAGTGAAAGTGAACCAGTTTTTATAGTTATAGGTAAGAGAGAATATGGGTGCTGATAAAGGAGTACTACTTACAACAGGGCAAACTCATAGACTTATGAACCCCATTTACAGCTTGTAACAAATAAGCAGCATATAACAGAGTAGTATAAGTTGAAATAGGTTTCAAAATAGGTAATTGATAAACATTAGATATTACATTTTTTCATTTACAGTTATTAGATTATCAACATGCCTTTACATCATCAGTCTTATTATAGATGTTAGAATGTGTTGTAGACAGTGCTTTTGTTTGCGATGACCGGTTCGCACCTCTTATTTTTGAGAAATTACAGCAGCTTCCGTAGCAAAGGTGTGACAGGAAGTTTTTTTTAAAATTTTTTTTAATTTATTTTTTTCTACAGCACCCCATTGTAATTTGGTTAACCTCATATAATGGAGATGCTTCACATCCTCTTCTGCAGGTGTAATCTTCACCCTGATATGCATGAGAGATGTTCTAGACAAGCTACTTATTGCAACCTGTGTTTTTAGCCATTGATGTTTACTGTGTTGGAGCAAGAAATGACATTACAAATTCCTTAAACACATGCATTTAAATTCTTGGATCATTCCGGTTGCCATGCATTATTTTGACTGAATTGTAGATCATAAGTAACTTTAAAACTCTTTAAATGAGCATTGAGGTTTGGTATTTGCATTGAGGTGCATTGAGGTTTGGTATTTTGTTATACTTAGGGAGTAGTTAAAATATATTTCTTTAATTTCTAGGAATGGTAGAAAGTGTGTATTGTGTCACTGGCTGTGGATTTAGCTTGTCTGTAAAGGGGTATGCAGCCGAGATCCCTCTACTGGCTTGCAAGTTAGTCACATGTACTTTAGCGTATATGTTCTTTATCCAATGGTCTAATCTAACTGAATTAAAGTGCCATGCATTTCCTGCAGTCAAAACCTGTTCTGCTACTTACCACCTGTTTATTACAGAGCATCTGTTTTGTTTTTTTAATCATATTACATTTCCTTGTTCAGAAACATTTATATTATTCAATGGTAAAGCACACCATTTGGGACCACATGTTAAGTGAAATCCGGGATTTTCTAGGTTGTGTAGTAGGAAGACATTCTGTGTAATCAAAGTACTGATTTGCAGCTTTCTCACACAAGCAGTATTAATTAATGCCTCACTTGAAAAGGTCGATGTATGATGATGTAGAAAAGGGTGTAATGATTGTGTGCTATGCTGTGCACATCTTCCTATAAGGAATACGGAATTCCTTCTGGCATCATTTTCAGCTGACAAGCAGGTTTTGCGTCTACACTGCTCACAAAAATGATAAATATAAAGCAATTAAAAAAACATTTAATTTTATTTCATTAAACAAGATGATCAGAAAAGCAAATAAAGTCAAAAAGCTGTTTGAGTACACAAACAAGATACATATCGTGATTTTGCCGGTTTGTTTTCTGTGAGTGGACTCCCAGTGGTGATCTTTAATGTTGAAGATAAGGGGTGAATTTAGCCATTTTTCTATTCCGAGTATGTCTATTATGATCCATTCATGTATTCCTACCAACATACACTCACCAACTACTAAGGTACACCACTTTGTTTCTGCACCCATTGTCAATTTGATCAGTCTCAACTAACTTCTAGATGCACTATGTAGTTCTACTGTTTCTCTACAATCTTTTGGTTCTTTCTATTCTGTTTTCTTATCATGACCCCCATAGATCGGGTATGAAGTGGGTGGTGGGATCATTCTCAGCACTACAATGTGTTTTGCTAGTAGAATTGGATCAGACACTGGCAGTTCTGGAGTTATGAAACACAACTCACTCTGCAGTCTTAGACATGGCTACCACACTGTTTCACCTTGTAGATGTAAAGTAGGAGGCAGTAGCTAATCTGTGGTTTCACAGTTTGTGTCAATCATCTCTAATCCTTAATCAGTGCTCATGGGATGCTGGTGGCTGAACACTTATGGGAGTATGAATATATTTAGTTCAGCAGTGGCAATGAGGCGTTTAGATCCAGCATCTGACACAGACTAACACACCACCATGTCAAGTGTCACTGCAGTGCTGAGAAATATACAGAAACCAAATAGTACCTGCTGTCATTTTGGTGGTCATTTGCATATTACAGAGTATCAACAAATGATGGATAGAAACTGTAGTTCTATAATTACCGACTGCAGTCCATCAAAGTGCATATCTCTGGTAAGTAGAACTGATTGGATTGTGAGTTAGTGAATGAAAATAAATACTTGGGTTTGTAGAAAGCAAGCAAGTTGGAAGTGGTTCAAGATTATTTCATAGTTCCTTATAGAGATGTCTTCCACACACAGCATAGTAAATAGATGTGAAAAAGACCACCAGGTTTAGGTGAAAAAAGGGTGACCAGCATTATAGACACAATTCACTGCTCACAAAAATCATTATGGAATATTTCATTTTGGAATATCCCCTATTTTTGTGAGCATTGTACACATTTTTTTTTTTTGAGGTAGTAAAGAAAAAGCTGGCATTAACAAAATAACTTTTGATATGGTCAGTTGGAATTTCAGCCAATAGGCAGCATTAACATGGGGCATAAAAATCTCAATTACAATCACTAAAGACTCCAAAAGCTATAAAATTATAGCCACCAGTGGACTAAGTGGATTTCACTGCCCCATACTAGCAGTTTATCAGATTGTTTGTGTTCTGCTTAATGATGTGTTTTGTCAAATTTGTATAATATCTGTGTACATTTATTATTTTTTTGATTAGGTTTGCTGGAATGGGTAATCTTCTAAAAGTCCTTACAAGAGAAATAGAGAACTATCCACATTTTTTCCTGGACTTTGAAAGTAAGTTTAAGAGAAGGCGCAGCTAGTGGGGGACCTATATAACCAGTGATTTTTTTTTCCTCCACAGGACCTGACGCTAAACTGCCATATCTGAACGCTCTCATAGTACTAAAGTGCCTTTCTCTGCCTTTCTCAGCAAATGCAGAGAGGTCTGAGCCCATTAACATTCTCATCTTGATATGACTCACTAATAATGAGCTTTTTATGTTCAATCTTGCATAACGATCTATACCGAATGCGGTTCTATGCGTTTGTGTCAGATCTATGGCAGTGAGCTTGAACTCTGGCATGTGCAATTACTGTCCATGACATGCAACACCTCTTTTTCTGTTTCTCTTTCTCTTCTTGTTCTTCTCTTCCAGAAACCAAATGGGGAATCTTTTAAAAGTGCTCACTTGCACAGAGCTTGATCAAGGGCCAAACTTTTTCCTTGACTTTGAAAGTGAGCAGAGCTTTTGCCTGGCCCGATCTGTCTTCCCTGCTGTCTACTAATACTATGCATGCCCTAATGTTTGAGCTGTGGTACTAATATACAAGGGGTGTAACGATGCACACTGCTCATGATTCATTTCAATTTACAGTACTGATTTCACAATTTATTTACAATTTTATAACAGTTGATTGCATTATCTGGTTTTCCATAAAATAATTTCTGAAATCGCAACATTTTAAAATCTTTTAAATCAAATTAATGAGCTCCCTAGAAATGGCTAGATACGGAGGTTTAATATTGTCAACAAAATGATCTATTGTCGCTTCAGCTTATTTTAAATAACTAAGTGAACACAATCCTTTTCATTTCTGAAGAATAACAGTTAATAATGTGGACTTGTATCCACTTTTAAACTAAAATAATTATTAGGAGTCTCACTGAGAACAGGATTGGCATGCGGGCAGGACGTATTATAAAGCCCTCTGGTGTTCATAAAATGCAGTTGCATTAGATTGCATACAAACGCATAATCCAACTCGGTGATGCACATCGTCCCATTTTTGGATTACAGTGCATCATTACACCCCAATTATTTACTAATCGCACGTGGCTAATCGTTTCTTTGCTAGAGCAGTAAAGATATAGGTTGAAAGAATATATCACTGGAGTTTTAAATACCATTTGTGTGTTCATACATTGTTTGTAAAAATTAGGTTGTTTTCATTGTGGTGTGTCATTGCATGCATTTTGCACATGGAAATATTTTAAATTCAGTATATGACAAATGCAAGTATTTAGCCAATGTTCTGTTGCATAACTATTTACATTTTGTAACTAATAAATTACTGTTTAAACAGTGACTTTATGCATGTATAATTCTGCATGATGCAATGCAAGGGAGTATGCATTCTGTATCTATAAACAGTACCAGTTACAAGTTTGGACACCTTTTTGTATTTTTCTAAAATTTTGTATTTCATTTTCTTCGCTTACTGGTAATGCAAATAACCTATATCTGTAACCTTGAGAAGTGTTCACCTATTTAAATTGTAGACTCTTCAAAATATCCCCCTTTGCTTTGAGGACAGCCTTGCAAATGCTTGAAGTTCACAACTCTCATGGGTAGCCACCTGCTTAGCCTTTAGTCTTCAGTTCAACTCTGCGGGGTCCAGACAGATGGATTAACTCCCACTGTTGCAGGACTTTCGCTCTTTTCTTGTTGGCAAGATAATTGAATCCAAATAGGTGCTCACTAGATGGGTTGGTGTACTGCTGCGAAATGCTGTGGTTCATCATCTGTTCACACAGTCCATTGTTCATCTGTTGACTGACTTTATTTCACCCCAAATCAATCATTTTTTTTGTTGATGTCCCTCAGAACATATTTCTTTGCAATAATTGTCTCCTAAAGGCTGCATTCAGATTCTTTCTTTTTAAGGGTTGGTGTTGGTTTGCTGCTAGAGTTTTATGAAGCGTTTACAAACAGTGGGGTTGTCAAATTTGGATTTCTAAAGCCATTTCATTGTAGTTGTATGGGTTGAAACTTTCCGAACCTTTGCTACTTCCCTAAATGATTGGTCACAATTTCTTAAATAGTTATGTACTTGCCCTATTATGGATTAATGAAAAAAAAAAAATATTTCTTACAAATTGGTCACCCTGAATCCAGACTAACCACACTGTAAAAGGTGTTAAGACTAAGGAAGACAGACTTCTGGCACCTGCAATCACTTTGCAATTACTCTTGCATGCATTGTGACACAGTTTACAGTTATTTGAATTATTTATATCAAATTATAGCTTTGCTTAACTTTTTTTCAATTAAAACTTTTCCATGAACAACCATTTATATGTTAGGTTTTTGTATAAACATTACACTTCTACAAAAGAGAAATCTGTGATTTTTCAGTAAGTGCATCCAGACTTTTGACTGGTACTGTATACCACTTAATCTTGTCCTTACTGTTCTTCCATCTGTATGTCTAAAAATCCCTATATTTTTAAACCTGTTGACATGAACAAAAGTACCACACGAGTACATTTGCAAAATGTTTGTGAACCCAGTTGAATTACTTGTATATTTGGATTAACATCTAAAAGAACAGGTTGTGCATTTTAAGGTCATACAGAGAGCCCAGTTTGCAGTGTTGAAGGAGATAAAGAACCTAAAGGATCTCAGCAGAAGACATGAACTCTGCAGAAATCTTTGTGGTTAAGAAAGACAATGAATGAATTGCGTTAATTGAAGGGCACCATGAGGGAAATCACCGCACTCTCCGAAACCTCTCAAGTTTACAAAAAATCACCTGGATGTTTCACAGCACGTCTGGGATGTGGATAAACAAAAGCTTAGCTGGCACTGGCAGAAAAACACAATGTTATGTTTGGGGGAAGAACACTGTACCCAATCATTGTAACTGGAGAAAAGTCATGGTTTTAAGCTTGCAAACACTGAGTGGCGAAATCATGAAATTTCACACCCAAATGTTGGCCATATAGCCATATATCTGCATGTTAAAACATGCTCTTTTCGCAAATGGTCAAGTCAGACTCTTTGCCATTGCCTAAGTAAGGCTTAGGCTTCGCTGAGATTACTTTGTGTTAGATCAGTACTCCCGTTGTCTGGTCTGCAGCTATAGACTTACTGCTTGTAAGGAAGGTTCTACTAGTTTAGAAATGCAATGGCTTAGTTTGAAGTTTTTAGTATTGAAGTAATTACACGAGGTTCACAAGTGTTGTTGCAACTGTAGTATCTGGTAAATATAGATCTTTTTGCTTTTTCCATACAAGCACAGTTGTTTTTCTACAGTTATGTATGCACTTGAAATGTATGTGAATATTTACTTTGCTGTTCATTTCATTGAAGACTGTATGAACCAAAGGTGGTGTTTTTTGTTGTATTTTCTTATGAACTTTATTTTCATTTGTTAATGTAAGTCCATCCAGGGCATAATGCATCAATTTATTCCAAAAAATATCTGGAATACTAATTAGTCTGACACAATAAAACTTTCTTGATGGTCCAGCCTAGACAGTTGACGCTGCATTTGGACATGGCTATCATAAGGCTTCTCTTTTGTATAGTAATGTTTTAATGGCATTTGTTAATATAACTCATTATGGTAGTGCTTGACAAAAGTTTGCCAAAGTGCCCAGATGTTTATATCCGCTACTCATGACAAATTGGAGATCCTCTGTTCATCTTTTCTCCAAAAAATCTCAAAGTTGACACCTGTTTGAAATTTCCTCTCATTTAAATATCTATCTTTTTATTATCAAATGACTTAAAGTTGCCTAGACAAAACATCAAATACCTTTGGTTTAAACTGTTTGCAATAAAATAGTAGTAAGAGACTTTTACATTACATTTATAACCTATTATATATGCTTCTAGTTAATTAGGGATTAGCAGACTACTTTATGCCAGAAGTATAATTTTGTCTTTGTATCTGCGTTAGACGCGCAGCCCACAGAGTGTGAGCGTGACGTGTGGAACCAGGTGAACATTGTGCTCCAGGAATCTGAGAGCATCCTCTCAGGCTTACAGGCCTACAAAGGAGCAGGGCAGGAGATACGTGATGTATGTATCCCATGTAAATACAGTTCATGTAAATGTCCATGGGCTATGAATTTTAACCATTTGCTTAATGTAACCAGGTGTGGTGTTGTGTCTTGATTGGATTTCTTTAAGTATAGACTGTGCATTGAATGAATTCTGGTTTATATTTCACAGGCAATACAGAACCCCAATGACTTGTTGCTTCAGGAGAGGGCATGGAACTCCGTGTGTCCTCTCGTCATCCGACTAAAGAAGTTTTATGGCTTCTCATTGAAGCTGGGTAATGCCTGTTTCCTTGTGCTTAAATGAATTTAAACCTTGTGCAACGTGTCTTATGTGTTGTTTTTTATAATTATAACAGAAAAGGCCCTTAAGAGCCTGTTGGAGTCTCTGACCTGTCCACCTTACACTCCGACTCAGCATCTGGAGAAGGAGCAAGCCCTTGCCAAGCAGTTTGCAGAAATCCTGCATTTCACCCTCCGCTTTGATGAACTCAAGGTGCTTCTGGAGTTATTCTAAACCTTTGTGTAGTTTTCTGTTCTTTTAGGAACTCGATTAACTAAATTTGTTCAAATGAAATAGCTGTGATTTGAGCTGATGTTCTGTTGTTCAGATGCGAATCCCTGCCATTCAGAATGATTTCAGCTACTATAGAAGAACAATCAGCCGAAACAAGATAAATAATATGAATGTAAGGATAACATTGTTGGATTTAACATTGAACATATTATTTCTTTATTTTTTTTCAAAAATCTTTTATGCATTAATTGTGCTCTGCTCTTTTTGTTTTAGCTTGACATTGAAAATGAAGTCAATAATGAAATGGCAAACAGAATGTCTCTCTTCTATGCTGAAGCCACTCCAATGCTAAAGACTCTCAGTACAGCTACGATGAACTTTGTCACTGAGGTAGTAGATTTTATTAATTTTTTTTTCCTTTTTTGGTAGCATACCTAATTTTTTAATGAAATACAGGTGCTTCTGATTTGCAATGCAACCGCATTCCAAAAAAACCATCATAAGTTAAATGCATCATAAACTGAGAGCTTTAGAATATACCCTAGTGTAGACTACCTTAAGCATGCTTTAAACACTTGCCTACGGTTTGGCAAAATCATTAACACAAGGCATATTTTATAATATAGTGTTGAATATCTCATGTAATTTATTGAGTAATGTATTTGATGGTGAAAAACAAAATAGTTACTGTTGTGGTGTAATTAATTGATGACCTGGTCTTATTAACACTACACTAACTGTAAAACATGTACAGTATCTTACAAGTGAGTACACGCTTCACTTTTTTGTAACTATTTTAATGCTTCTTTTCATGGGACAGCACTGAAGATATGGCACTTTGATTCAATGCAAAGTAGTCAGTCTACAGCTTGTATATCAGTATAAACTTGTTACTCCCTCAAAATAACAACACAGCCATTCATGTCTAAACCGCTCCCAGCAAAAGTGAGTACACAAAAGTGAAAACGGCCAGTTTGTGTCCAATTGGAAATTTTCCCTTTCCAGTATCGGTGTGTTGCTGTAGCAACACATATTGCTATCCGATTTTTTTATTATTCCACCAATTTTCGGTCAGTATCTCCTCCTAGAGCTTTCGACACGATATCTCGAATCGTGCACCCGGAGCCCCCGATTTTCTGGCACAAAAATCCCATAGACAATGAATAGGGCTGTTTTTAAACTGTTGTAGCTCTGTGAAATTTTAAGCTATAAACACGAATCGAAAATTTGACTCATTACTGTTATAATGTCTCAGGTGTGAATGGAAAGTAGGTTTGTTAAATTTGGTGTTATCGCTCTCAACTCTCTCATACTGGTCACCAAATTCAAGAGCTCTTTGAGGATGACTAAGGACATGGATAACTGGAACTATGTGTTGGGATCTGATGAGACCAACTTAAACTTATTTGGTTCAGTTGTCAATGTGCATGTGTGGCGACAATCAGGTGAGAAGTACAAAGACAAGTGTGTCTTGACTACAGTCAAGCATGGCGGTGGGAATGTCATGGTCTGAGGCTGTGGAGCTCACTATTGTGAGATACTGTATTTTGAAAATGTTACATGTACCAAGCACGAAATACTATACAGCAATGGACATAATAAAATTTTTTTTTGATAATTATATATTAAAACAGCATTAGCTAGTAATAGCCAACAGAGCTGAACTGGTTGTAAACAGTAACAATATCAACAACATATGTTTTTTTTCTGTTTTTATTAGACCTAGTTACTACTTCTACTAGTATTAATTTGCTTTAGTTCTTAAATTCAGAATAGTACATTACGCTTCCTGTAAAGAAAAGTAAAATCACATAAACAAGAGCAATTTGTCTTCAATTATTTGTAATTTTCTGAAGATTTGGGGAATCTGTGTTGGAAGTAGCATTTAAGAAATTTAGTGGTTTTGGCCATGCATGAACCTAATACATAATAATAATAATACTTTCTCCCTCAACTAATCTTCTTTCCAACCGTTCTGGGCATTAGTATATCGTGACCTTTTCACCCAGTTTCCCTTCCAAAAAAATATATTTTTGGCTGCTGCCCTTAAAAAATCGAAAACCGTTCTTGATCAAACATCTTCACACAGTAGAAGAGACAACTTGTCATCTGGATGAAACTGCCAGATGCTGTTATAAAAGCTGGTTTCTCTGGTTGATGTAAGTGTAAGTGTAAGTGTAAGTGTGTGTGTGTGTGTGTGTGTGTGTGTGTGTGTGAGATATAATATATATATATATATATATAATATGTAATGTAATATATATATATATATATATATATATATCAGTCTATTTATCCTTAGTAAAACACAACTGGAAAATACAGGAATTAAGTAGGTAGTATTTACATCACCCAGAGTAATCAGCTTTTATAAGCTACAGCAGCAAGAATTGGGTGTGACCTTCCTTTAGACTTGATCAATAGCTGCGTGCGTGCGTGTGCCCAATCCTCATGGTAGCCAACACTTTTGTCCAGTACTGTAGTGGTGGTGTGCTAGTGCCAGCCAAATCAAGTGAAATTGTATTTTTATTCGTGCATTGCACATGCATTTCCCTACTTAATTTAATGTTGTTTTAATGCATTGCTGTTTCAAACACAGATAAACTTCTTGGGATCTTGTGTGATCGTATAATAGTGTCTAAAATACCCTCTCCCCTTGTAGAATAAGACATTGCCCCTGGAGAATACCACAGACTGCTTGAGCACCATGGCCAGTGTATGTAAGGTCATGCTGGAGACACCGTGAGTATTTGACTGATTTTGCAAGTTGTAAGTCTCAGAAAAATCTACATTAAGGCTTTTCTCTTTGATCAAAACTCATGAAGTGATTTTTTTCTTGATAGAGAGTATACGAGCCGGTTCAACAGCGAAGACACCCTCCTCTTCTGCATGAGGGTGATGGTGGGCGTCATCATTCTGTATGACCATGTGCATCCAAATGGTGCCTTCACCAAGTCCTCAAAAATAGATGTGAGAACTGTTATGTGTTGACCGTTTGAAATTAACCTTGAGATCTGTATTATGATTCAGTCATGGTAGCATGCCTGATATATTTAGTCAGATAATGAGAATCTAGACCAAATGTGTGACCAAGGGCAGTATGAATACAGTTGTACATTCAATTTACATGAATTCTAAAATGTATCTGTTGTCATTTAAAACTACCTGAGAGAAAATTTCTTAAATGGAAGGCGATTTTAGCTACCATAATGTCTATGTATACTCCCCTCCCCTATATACCCCTAAAGGTAATATCCCCTAATGTTTATATGTAGCAGTGTATAGCAGTGTATATTATTTTGTGGGAATTAGTCTTGGGCGGTATGACGGTATTTCGGTAAACCACCGGTAAACCACCAACGCAACGCGCCAAATGTGTACCGTACTTTCTGCACTAAAATGCGCACCTAAAAGCTTTAAATTTTCTCAGAAATCATACATGCGCCTTATATGTATACTGAGTTCCGAAATCTATTGTTGTGATACTTTAAGCGCTCCACTTCACTGACTGTCTGTCCATTTTTGGCTGACACAGGGACGTGTAATACATACAGTACGTACAGAACATAAACCAGGTTTCTGCTTTAACTGAGCGAGTTTTCTCGAACCGCCATCTGGTGACGAGACTGACTCAGACGAAGAGAGACAGAGGCTCAAGTTTGGCTCCTTATTCACAGCTTGCGATTCGTTTGGCTCCACCCTGAATTGGAGAACTGCTGTAACAGAGGGTGCGTTCACCATTCAGTTTATTATAACGAATCGCAGGCTGCGAATAAGCAGATAGCTTCAGCCTATGCGTGATAAGCGGAGGGTTCAATTCAGACACAGAAGATGATGGATTTGTGGGAGAAGATTGATGAAAAAAATAATGTGAGTGTTTTGTTAAATAGTAAAATAAAGTTAAACTACAATCATTGTTTCACTTCTTTTACTTTTTTGTAGACAGTATGTTTTAACATGCACTTTATGGGCGTTTGTAAAGCGGAAATAACAACAGCACTTTACACATTTAGCGTTAACACTAACCTTGACGCTGCCGATTGTAAAGTGTCTAAGAAAATTTAAATTATGCATTTTAATACTTAATACTTTACCCCCCACGGTAATACCGTATACTGCCATATAATCCGAAACGGTATGCAAAATTCTAGATCGCCCAACCCTAGTGGGAATAAAACAGTTTAAAGTAAAAAACTGGTGTGTTCTAGGCTTCACTAAAACATTCTTTTTATGTATTTATTCCACAGATGAAAGGATGCATTAAGGTCCTGAAAGAACAGCCAGCTGATAATGTGGAAGGTCTCCTTAATGCCCTAAAGTAAGTGCTTAATTCGTCCAATTTTTGGCACATATCAACCATAGGTCATTGCATGTTTGAATTTGTAAGTTCATGCAGGTATGGCCATATATTCATCAGTCAGCATACCCACTGCTCAGCAGGAGAGCAATAAAAACCTTGGTGCAGCAATAGCAAAAGCCAGATTTCCCCCCAATTTCTTTTTTTTTTTTTACATTTTTTTTTATTTATTTATTTATTTTTTTAGACTATGATCATGGAACCTTTTTGGGGTGATTGACACTGACCATCATGATCATTGAATCTTTAGTGTTAAATAGCTCATGCAGTTTATTAAAGAATGTTTTGAAAGTTAAAAATAAAAAACAAAACACTGTCTGTTTGCTCTGCTGCCCAGATGCCTGCTATCTGTGGGAGAGTATTGTACTTGCCCTAGGAAAAAAACTCCGAATAAATTTCCCTTCTGAATGGGTTTTATCTGATTCCATGTCATTAAGTCAGAAATTTGTAAACTAAAGCACTGTAAAACTTCGAGCACCTGTATTTAATTTTCAACCTAACACATTACAACGAATAATTAATTCATAGCCACATCACAGATTTCAGATGAGTTGCGTGATTATCGCACAAAACGGCTCTGATACCAATTATGATTTTTTAAAAATGAATCAAATGAACACATGGATGAGTCCTGTATTTAAGGTCTCTTTAAGAGCAGTAAAGACTGATTTTGGTCTGAGCTATTGAATTACAAATGCTCTAATAGGGGTGCAGCAATTAGTTCACGGGTACTGTAGGCTCCCAAATTAGTTGTTGACTGCTGTAATAGTCGATTCATTGGTGAGGTCGTTGTTTTTTCGCTCTGACGTTACCGCTTACTGGAACATAAAAGTACGTCAGCAGACTCAAAGACAAAATGCTTAGTGTTGGAGCATTTCACACTTAACTCTGGGGAAACAAGCTTGTCAGTTGCACTGCTTGTAAATTCAACCTCAGCTGGCATGGGAGCGCTTCCTCCTTTTTGGAGCGTTTAAAAAGCAAACTTGTGAGCTCACTCAGTAAAGATTATTTGTGATATTTTATTAAATGAGCTGTAGCCTTCTCCTTCTCCACACGTTGTCTTGAATCAGTAATGCCGTTGGACCGAAGACACAACTAACTATTATTCACAAAGAACCTGTTCAGATTCCGTATAACATTTATTTTATTTCTTGGCATTGAAGCCACAAGTGCATTCAAATTCAGGGAACATGGTAAACATGCTTACAAAGAGTTTTCTCTTTGGCTTGTTCTCGCCTCAAATCAGTTTCATGAGTCAGATCTGTGTGTAAAATGGATGTTTTGCACAATATCATTAAATTGCACTTCTCATAGAGAACAAGTTTGCCACAAACTTTGACCATTGTTTGCCAGAAGATCACCCGTATCTGTCAGGAGGTACTGATTTACTGGTTTGGTTCAGTTAGATTTCTTGATGCTGTTCATCATAGGTTTTAAATTTTTAACAGTAAAAAATATTAATTTGTTTATTTTTTGTATTAAACAGGAAAGTGATAGATTATATATGAAACTATATATGAAAATAAAGTTTGATGCAGACCTCGACTTAAATTATATTCTGTGTTTCTGTTTTTGTTCCAGATTCACCACAAAACATCTGAATGATGAGTCCACGCCAAAAAATATCCGAACAATGCTGCAGTAATCTTTTTTTTTTTTAATCGAAGAGGATCAGTGTACAGACCTCAAAAGATGTATATGTTTACATTTATTTAAGGACTTGATGTTAATACTTGTGTGTATTTACAAAGTCATTCCCTCTAATTTACTGAAATATAGAGAATACTGTACCTTTATTCAGAACAGACTGCCCATACTGCCTGTCAGTGCACAATTAATGAAACCATGAAACCTTAGAATCAGTCGCTTTCAGATCAAAATTGCTCATGTAACCAAAGGGGCTTCTATATTTGTGGTGTCAGTAATCAGGGCAATTCATGCGGTGTACAAGTCAAGTGGTTTCAGCTTAAACGAGGGCAATCTCAGTGAGTAAGTCGAGTCTGTTTGAATGGTGGTGCTTTTCTCATGTGTGAACAGTGTGAAGACAGTTCAGTGACACCACAGAAAGCAGCGCTTTACCCATTTTTATATTGTGGTTTGGCAATTCTTTTCTTTTTGTTTTGTTGTTGTATTCGTTTTCTTTTTGTGCTCTTCTTGTGTGCCTCTAACACGTGCATTACTCAATGCCACAGCTTTACGTTTTTGAAATAAAATGACATTTTGAGTATATTTTAGATGATGATTGGCAGACGTTTCATTTTGACAAGTCTAGAGGTTGGATCAGTTATTATGGGCTCCACAGCACAAGACGTTCTGTTCATTGCAGATAAATACAGCACAAAGTGACGTGCATGACTGATTAGCACTGCACGTATTAAACAAAGCAAGACTTGTCTGATTCTGTGGTTTCCAAATAATTTCTTTGTTAGCACCTTAGTACAGTCGAATCTGGTTAATGGGACCACATCGGGCCGCAAATGTTTTGGTCCTAATAACCGGCTGGTCCAATTAAACGAACATGCCCTATGTTACAAGACGGGATGTGCTATGTAACATATTAAATGTTTATTAAAC
>JAVSBV010000087.1:1088693-1099332 GCA_033117975.1 Parotocinclus spilosoma | reverse complement strand
TCTGTTTTGGCTCCTAAGTGGTGGAATGAACTTCCCCTCAATGTTCAAACAGCTGAGTCTCTGGCTATCTTCAAACATCGTTTGAAAACTCATTTATTCCGCACTTATCTTTACTAAACCCCCCACCCCTGTCTTTCTTTCTCCTAAAAGGTAAATAAATAAATAAATAAACACAACCTTTACAGTTTCAGAAGTGTATTCTTGTTTAGATTCCTGATTATTAAAAATAGATTATGTTACTAATGTCTTAAAGCACTTTTGTAAGTCGCTCTGGATAAGAGCATCTGCTAAATACTGTAAATTTATGATTATTTACGGCACTTGCCTTTGGATTGTGGCTGTGAAAAATCACAACCGTGATGTTATTCACAATAACACACTCTTTCTTGTGCGTTTATTGCTTAAGTGTATGAGCTAGCTGTGTGGTTTTAAGTAGTAGTAGTTTAATGGTGGAAATAGGAAAATGACAGGACAGAGAGGAATTTCTAATGAGCATAAATTACGCTTATTTATAGTTTCTTTTAATCTTGTAGTGCACATTTATGGTTGCTTGCTTTCAGCCTCACTTAGATACTCAACAAACAAATACATAAGGAAACAGAATGTACCTGACATAATTTTGCATTGCTGCTGTTGGCAAAACACAATTTTATTGGTGTTTTTGAGCAGTTTCCTTATTCATGGCCTAATTCATAAAACTTTGCCCTCATGTCTACTATTGTCACTGAAACCCTGACCCTGCAGACATTTTTTTTTCTAATTGTAATCATGGATGAATCTTGGTAACCTGTTTTCAGTTGCAGAAACAAAGGCATTGTGTGAGGCACACTTTAGAGAGCACTATCTATCTCCTGAAGCTTTCCAGGAGCTGTGGAAAAAAACATGGAGGAGGAATGCACCATAACTGAGTGAGGGCAATTGTCCATATATCACTCAGGCTGAGACCTTGTCACGGAGAGAAAGGTTATCATGTCAGAGCCAACAAAATTCCCTCCAGGGCTTGGATACTGAATGGAGATTTGTGATGCAGGGATGTGTAAATCTTAGCTCAGATTGTCTTTCCTTCCAGAAATGAAATATGAATAAAATTATTTTGTAGAACAAGTGCACCTGTGTGTTGTTTTCTTTGCTTATTGCTGTGTCCACTCAGTGGAGTGTTGTGTCCCCTTGCCTTGAGTATTTTAGTGAGAACCTCTTGTCTGTCCTTGATGAATGTTCTCCATATCCAACTCCCACAGATGCTCAGTGTAAAACCTCGGCCAAAGCCGATATCATGTTGTTAGTGGATGGCTCCTGGAGCATCGGACGTGTCAACTTCAAGACCATTCGTTCTTTTATTGCTCGGATGGTTGGAGTCTTCGACATCGGGCCAGACAAGGTCCAGATCGGTAAGGCTTTAGTGTTTTGGCACATTTTTTAGAAATAAAAGTTTACAGTAATGTCATAATACACTGCTTTAAATTAGGGGATATTTCATTAGGGGATATTCCATTTTGAAATATACCCTAATTTTTGTGAGCAGTATTCTTCAGGACACCAGGTCTTATCTGAATTTCACAAGATGTGTCAGGTCAAATTAAATTCTTATATTTTCATTTTTAGGTTTGGCTCAGTACAGTGGAGACCCCAAAACTGAGTGGCACCTTAATGCCCATGGGACCCGCGACTCCCTCTTGGATGCCATTTCCAATCTGCCTTATAAAGGCGGAAACACCATGACAGGTGATTTGTCATGCTTTAAATTATGCATTTGATATTTGGAGTTATAGTATTGTAAAACTTCCTCTGAGAGTTATATGTATTTCAAGCTGGTTTGACATGTAGGTCTCAGTTTTCTCCAAGGTTTCCCAATGCTTTGGCTGAACTTTTGCTCTTTTGCTTTCTTTCTTTTGACTCTCTAATCCTGAACAGGTCTGGCCTTGAACTATATCCTCCAGAACAACTTTAAACCAAATGTGGGTCTCAGGTCTGATGCTCGTAAGATTGGCGTCCTCATTACTGATGGCAAGTCACAGGATGATATCATAGCAAGCTCTCAGAGCCTGCGCAGTGAGGGCATCGAGCTCTATGCCATCGGTAGGTGAACATTTAGGATTATGTTCCTGAATATAACATTATTTCAAAGTCCAGCGTGCTTAACACAATACATAAGGGATGGTTGTCATTTAAGAAGCCATTATATTAATTTACTGTGTTAAAGTCATGTAGGGTTTTGAATTATAATGCACAGTACAGTTATTAGAGCTCATGAAGTAAAATCTTTACCTCCATCATCCATCTGTTTTCTGTATATTTATAAGACTCATTAATTCAGTGACATTAGTTCAATTAAGTTGACGTGCGATTGTCATGACTTCAACTTTATCATCTCTATTATGAATTGTGTACCTTATTTGAAACATAATCCTTACAATGAGGAGCGGAATTTAACACCCTAGTTCTGAACATGCAGGTGTGAAGAATGCTGATGAGAATGAGTTGAGATCCATTGCCTCTGACCCTGATGACATCCACATGTACAATGTCAATGACTTCTCTTTCCTGCTGGACATTGTGGATGACCTCACCGTCAATCTCTGTAACAGTGTCAAAGGACAAGGTAAAAACTTTAAAAACTCAAGATTATTTGAAATTCAGCTGAACTGTGCCTATAACTTGGGGTAAAATGGAGCAGTTAAACAAACCTGTTACACAACATATTGGGGGAAGCTCTACACAAGCATTCGTATATGTTCTTATTGGTGATATGATCCTAGAATTAGCCCTGATTCCTGATGTAAAAGTCATGTAGTATGATTATAAAGTTACATGTTACAAGTTAATGTTCCTTCTATACTATACTATACTATACTATACTCCCTTATAAACTGAGTAGAAGCAAAAACAGTTATACGCTAAAATAGCCTGAATAATAGTAGGGACATTTATTTAGTGTGAAATACATCACCTATAACCAAAAGCAGCATCAGTTCTCAAAGGTTCAATGGTGTTTAGTTTTTGACGGCACTCACCTGATATGTTTTTTATGACTTTCACAGTGTGTCTATGGGCCATGGCATGCAAGAGAATAAATGAGGGTCAATTGGGGCCAATAAAAGCCTCCCTGATGGAACTGCATGATGGATAAAAGTCTGCTTGTATGGTTCAATCTTAGAAATCTGTTTGCAGTCCTACAGTGCTAAACGTGCTTTGCCATTAAACACAGACACTGAAACATTTTGTGGTCTTCACCTCTTCGATGTACAAACTACCTTCTGTTAGAGCCAAAAATCATATCAGTCCAGTATTTGCCTCATTAGTCCATGATACCAGCTGCCACTGTACTTCACCCTAGTCCTTGTAGTTCTTGTGTGTTTTGTGTATAAGTGAGTCACTTGGCTTTGTTTTCACATCTGAGCTATGCATTTTCTTCCAGGAAGACCACTTTTCACAAAGCTTCTTCAAACTGTACATGGTGTACCAGGGTCCCAATAGTTTTTTACGAGTTCTGAGCTGTATGTCTTGTTGGACATCCTTTGATTTCAAACAGAAATTAGGCCGAGATACCTCAACTGAATTAATTTTTCTTGACCATCCACTTTGTTTTTGCCCTCAGCTTTGCCTATTTAGTTGTTGACACATGTCTGATACAAAATGTTCAGCTTGGAAGAGACCTTGCTTATGAAGGAGTATCGCTCTGTGTCTTGATGCTGTGTTCACTCTTGTTTGTATATATATATAATAAATACATGTTAGTGTAATTTTCATTTTGTCAGGAGACTGGATTAGATTTTGTTTTACTGTTGTGGTTTGTTTACTGTTGTTGTTTTATTGCTTGTCAGGAAGCTTGTTAGAAAGCAGCTTAGACATGTTGGCAAGCCAGGTGGATTTCCAGTGAGGTCTTTTACAATACTTTGTTCATTTGCAGGGCTTGGTGCATTATACCTAAATACAGCAAGACTATACTACTTCAAACTGTACTCCTTTGCTGTTAAATCTTTTTGACCAGCATACCAGTGTGCAAAACACAACACTTGCAGGTTTTTCTGAAAATATGCTGAGGATTTTTATTGCCAATTCTCCAGATTCAAGGTGTGGAAAATGACGTAAACTTCTAGTGAGACTTGAACTGTAGACTGGAATCAGAAAAAATATTATAAGTCATAGTGACACTGTTTACAAAGGCTTAACCTTTGCAAAGCCATGGCCAGCCACGATGGATGTTGCCTCAGAAGACCTTTTATTCTGTAGCACATTTCATTGAAAGTATAACAGTGTAAGATGGAGTCTGGATACTGAGCTTGAAACCTCTCTCAAGTATTTTAATGATTTAAAACGCAGTAAAGGTTTCCTGCATACTTTTAGATAGAATAAACCCCAACTCTACTTATATGTAACCCTAAACTCTTTCAGTAACAGTTTATATAATTCAGTAGCTTGTGTATATTCTTTTGCTGATTAATTCAATAGCATATGATTCACTGTTTGTTATTCAGGTCCCGGCACTCCCACAGACCTGGAGACATCTGAGGTGTCCTACTACTCGTTCCGTGTAACATGGATGCCTCCTGATGAGCCTGTGGAGAGATTCCGCATTGAATATGTTCCAGTGGATGGAGGGAAGACTAAAGTGGTAAGATAGCCTTCTAGTTTGTATATATATTTACCTCCACTACTACTACTACTCAGTAGGGTCTGAGACATTAATAATCAGCTAATCATTGTGTTTCAAGTTTGTATACTTAATTAATTTGAATGGAATTGAATGTATATACAGTGTAGCTACCAGTTTAGCATACCCAACAAAACCTGGACAAGGACTGTGTAAGGATTTTGCCATGCTGTTTGCATAAAGCGGATGTGAATTATATTGATTTCCCATACTTCTTATACAAATGACACACAATCCAGATGTAAAAACCAAGAAAACAAACCATGGTACTCTTGGAGGCGTGGGGAGAAATCATTTTGGTTAGCCAATGTACTGATCTGCAAAACAAGCTCTTAATCTGATACATACAGCTTGTCCTGTACATATTAAACAGCTAGTTTAGAAACATTTATAGCTCTGTTCTGTCTACCAGCTTTCCACTGATGTATACCCAGTGTTTTCCATTGACCAATTAGAGTCACCATAAAAGTAAGGTTTTGTGGCTGGGCACAAGTTATGTGCACAAGAACTGAACTGAACAGGCACTCTCTGCTTTTGCATTTTATTGGATGTCTTACAGTTTTAAGTGACTGATGTGGTTTAATTGGATCAAATATATGCCACATATAAATGTGTGTTATGGAGCTCCAGCTATAAGTTATATTAGATATTAGCCTTCCAAAATTTAAATGAGCACATTATGTAGTGGTTTTTGCCAAAACTTGAAAACAGTAAATTGTTTTCACACCAAATCTAGCAGATCACACACACACACACACACATATATATCTATATATATCTATATATATACAGGAGTCAATGTAAAGTGATCAGTTTACAGCTTATGCCCTCACAGTAACTAACCTGCTAGCAACAAAAGTAAGTAAACCCTTTTGTGCCCAAATTGTGCCAAATTAGCGGAATTTCCCTATACGGTATGAAGTGACTTATTAGTGTTATAATGTCTCACATGTGAATGGGGAGCAGGTGTGTTAAATTTTGTGTTTTTGCTTTCACACTCTCTGGTTACTGAAAGTTCAACAAGGCCCTTCTGAGGTTCTGAAAAAAAATATTCTTGCTCTACATAAAGATGGCCTAGGCAAAGATTGCCACCAAGACCATACAGTGGTTTAACAGATCAGGCTCCACTCAGATCGACCCAAGTGGCTGAGTGCACATGCTCATATCCACATGCTGCATCATATCCAGAGGCCTTTTGAAAATAGACGTAGGAGTGCTGCCAGACCATATGCTGCAAACTGGTCTGCATGACTGTTGTCCCAGAAGGAAGCCTCTTCTAATGATGATGTGCAAGATAGCCTTCAAACAGTTTGCTGGTGTCAAGCAGACTAAAGGAATGGATTACTGGAACAATGTCATGTGGTCTGATAAGACCAAGATTAACTTATTTTTTCAGATGGTGTCAAGTGTGTGTGGTTGCAACCAGGTGAGGAGTACAAAGACAAGTGTGTCTTCCCTACAGTCAGACATGGTGGTGGGAATATCGTGCTTCGGTTCTACTTCAGTGCTCCTGCCTGTGGGGAGCTACAGTTAATTCAGGGAACCATGAACAAGTACTGTGATCTACTGAAGCAGAGCATGATCAGAAGCTGCAGAACAATATTTAAAGCAGAGCAGCGGAACAGTAATCCAACATGATAACAAGCCCAAGCACACCTTAAAGATGACCATTGCCTTTCTATGGACATGAGGCTAAAGGTCAAGCATTTCTCCAGACCTAAACCCTATTAGGCATCTGTGGAAAAATGCAAAACATCCACCAGCTCTGATGTCAGCATTAGAAGAGGATTTTAGTGGCAACCTGTGAAGTTCTAGTGAACTCCATGCCCAAGAGAGTTAAGGCAGTGATGGAAAATAATGGTGGCCACACAGAATATTGACACTTTGGGCACAATTTGGCCATTTTCACTTAGGAGTGTACTAACTTTCATTACCAGCAGTTTAGACAGTAATGACTGAGTTATTTTGAGGGCACTGCAATTTTACACTGTAATAAAAGCTGGAGACTACTTTATATCATATAAAAGTGTCAGATCTTCAGTGTTGACAGCAAGTAGTTACAAAAATGTGAGGGGTGTAATCACTTTTATGAGTTTAAGGCCTTTAGAGAAATGTCAATATATCTCTAATACCCTTATCAATTGTACATTCATAGTCATATAACTTTTTGATATACTGTAGAATGAATTCATTTATCAATATCACAAGAAGATTAAATTAAAAGGCAATTACACAGACTAAATATAATTAATTTGAATTAATACTTTTTTTGCACAGTTGTATTTGGATGGTGAGGTCAACACATTGCTTCTGACTGACCTGACTCCTATGACAGAGTATGCAGTGAATGTGTTCTCCATGATTGGCGAGGATGTCAGTGAACCTCTGAAAGGCACTGAAACCACCTGTAAGTTACGCAAATGTTTATGCCGTCTCTTCTGTTTGTTTTACTCATCCTCCAATTTCCCCTTCTCATCCGACTTTCATTTGCACCAAGTAAACGTTGACATCATTCTACACTAAATTCTGGCCAGACCAGATTTGTGTGATTGTGCACAGTTACTGACCATATGCCCCTACATCTCAGCTCTGGTCTTTTTCCATCTGTACGGCTATTACTCAGTGAATAAGCTGAATAAGTTTAGAGATGGTGGTCGCTGTCGGCACTCTTTTTATTGCTGCTCAGATTTGTGGAATGGTGGTTTGCTGGTGTATGAAGGATATCCTTCATACTTTCCACATTTCATTCTCTCCAGTCGTGAGCACAGGACAAAGCTTTAATTGTCTTGATGATTATGGGCAGTCAAGTACATGATGCCAAGAGACCTTATTTTATTTCATTTAATGACAAAAGCAAGACGATTACTTTGACTAGAATTAGATGATATATGTCAAATATCAAAAATACTGGATGCATGGTATGCTGTATAGAACCAAATACCCATCGTTATGATTGGTGAGGGACCTGTGTGATATAGAGCTGCCCAGGAATCCTTGTTTCAATGCCATTATTGGCTGCATAAAGTTCCGGTGGATTTTAAATGAAAATCCCACTGCCTCTGCCAAGAAACTACAACCTTGTTGTGGTTAGATGTTCCGGCAAGACAGCCCATCCCAGTCCCCTGGCATATTCCATTTAAAAAGAGAGGACCTGGTAACTTGTTGATCTCTGAATATCACAATAACTTTTAAGACTATTCTCAGGTGCTTGCTTGTAGCTATTCATTTATCATATAGTCCCATAAGCTCTAAATCTGTTTCCTTCAACTTTTTAAAATCTTTTGTTTCCACTGAACCAAATATAGCAAATTAAGTACTCAACAGGAAAAGAAGGAGTTTTCCCTTTCAGGTTGCTTTATGCACATTATACATTAAAGAGTGGAAAGCAAACCCTTTCATGTTGCAGTCTCATGGAGCTCTTTCATCTGAACTGTTATTTTTCTTGCAGTGCCCTTGCCATCTGTACGGAGCATGACAATCTATGACGAAGCTATTAGCAGCATGTGGGTGAGATGGCAGAAGGCAGAAGGAGCCAGTGGCTACAAGCTCGTCTATAGACCTCTCAACGCCACCGTGTCCGTGGAGGAGAAAATGGTGAGAGCTGAACTTTGTCCAAATGCTCACTCAGCCTTTCCACGTCCACTTTACAAGGCCTTTTGAGTGTGTAGGCAAAGTCGTTGCCAAGAGTTCCTCAAATCCAGATGGCGAAAGGCTAGCTTTTACAGTGCTGCTCAGGCAATGGTCTACAGAAAGCAGACACTAGACGGTAATGGCAAAGATTACATCATGTTGGCTACTTGATGCCTATTTTCCCGTCTGAAGTCAGTGAAGTGATATGAACCACATAGAATCTGAACAGATGCTTTGTCTTTTTTCTATTGCAATAAGTAGCCCAGAAAGGGTGATGAGACATTTGTGAACAGCCTTGTGTGTCAGTTTCTGTGTTGTACCAGGTGTTCATAAATGTTGACAAGTTCAGTCTGACTGTGGTACTAACATTCGGTCCTTATTTCTCTCCTTCCTGCAGTTGTTGCTTCCTGCAGATGTGAACAAAATCCAGCTGATGCAGCTGCTGCCTAACACTGCATATGCAGTTTCTGTATTTGCTATGCATGGAGAAATGGCCAGTGAACCACTAATAGACCAGGGAGTTACTTGTATGTCACAATTTTGTTCAAATGTGTCTTTTCCTCATTTTTATGAAGTTGTCTTTGTTTCTCATCTGTTATCTATCTGTTACTCTCTCTTTCAGTACCCCTGCCTCCTTCCGGCAAACTGACAACCACCGATGTGACTCACAGCTCTATGCGCCTGAACTGGGACGCATCTACAGGGAGAGTCATAAAGTACATAATCACCTACAAGACGGAAAATGAAGAGCCACATCAGGTACTTCAGGACAAGCTCATTTGTCCAACTTCTCCACATTTGTCACCATTTTAGATGTTTTTTAAATACAGTAATATGACCAAAACACAGTGTTCATTCAGTTAATAAAGTAATATAAAATAGACTTGCACAAGATGCCAATTTAATCTTACAACAGCCCAAAGAACCTTGATCAATGGATAGCAGGATGTTATATGGTCATCATAACAAATCTAATGGTGGCCTAATTCTTTACACAGTACTTTAACTGTGGCTTGTAGAAATAAAAGTGTTGTGCAACTAAAGATTAAGTAAGGCTAGATAATCAAGTGAACATTTTAATTCACTGTCAATATTAATTTTTAGTGAAGTATTTTAATGAAGGGTGCAATGAATACCAAAACATAGACACAGAAAGCAAGTACAGTGTGTCGAGAAACATTTCTTCTTTGGTTGCTACTAATACTGGAGCAGTGTGGCTCTGGGTTAGGGACATGAGGGAGTGAGAAAATCATTTACATTACATTTACATTTAGAACATTTAACAGACACCGTTACGCAGTGTGTATTACAGAGGTGTTATTTATTCGTCTGAGGAGACGTTACCTCATGCTAGTACCACTAGAACACCATCCAACTTAAATCCCATTAGGAGGTGATATATGTAAAAACATCAAACATAGTAACAAAGGAAAGACGCAGTAAATGAAAATGTAAAAAATACATTTGAATTGTAGAAGCAAGCGCCAAATGAAAAGTGCTGAGTGAAAAGTTAAGTGTTTAGTCTCCATTCATCCAGTAGAAGTAGTCTGTTTTTATCTTTATAGATAAACATTAGTGTTTTAAAACAGATCTAGTATCTACAAAGAGCCAATGAATGACATGAAGCATTGGAGTGAAAGGAGATGAGGAACACTTAAATGTGTGTGAGGTACCAAAAATACAATTACTGCTTGTCGTTGAAAGAACACAAAAAAACCTTGCTTATCACTGGTCGAGTATAACATGAGGCCAAGCCAAAAACACATTTAAAATGCCTTTCTAAGTTGAATCTCCATGTAATCTTTTATATCAGTCTACAGTGCTTTGCAAAAGTCTTAAGCCACCTTTATAACAGTTTGGCAGCAATTGGACCCAATAATTTCAAACTTTGATTTGTCACTGATACTATAATACTCTTCCACTGATCTTCATTCCCCATCTCTAAAACTTGTTCATCAGTCTGTATATAGGGTGGGAGTCAGCTGGTCATGTGGGACAAGAACTCTGATACTCACCTCACATTAGGAGAATGTTCTCTGTTATCCAGATTTTTACTATGCTATCCAAAATCTTCATTCAGAATGATCTCATTGAGATTAATGAAACTTCTTGCAAACACATCTTTTGTCACATAACGCCCCTAAAAAGTTATGGGTTAAAAAATGCTTTCTTTTGCTAAGATGTTGGATAATATGGAGTGCAGTAGAAGAAACATGGTACATTAGTGTGTAAGAGATCCCTGCATTCCATAGAAGATTAGATAGATAGATATATCTGGCTCTATTCTTGTTAGGGTCCTACCCGCTCCCGGAGCTTGTAGTCGTCCGCGCCGATCGCCCTTACAGAGCCATCGGTGGG